>PVIJ01007930.1:0-78437 GCA_004024925.1 Scalopus aquaticus | reverse complement strand
GGCACAAAATGGAATAGAAAAGAACACAAGGGACCATGAAGATGGATCACGGGTGAATTGGTGGTGGGCTACCCAAGGGGAATACAAAATGTAAAAGACATAAATAACAATAAAAATATATATTTATAAAAAAAATTATACATTCAAATTGTCTGCTATGTAAAAGCTCAGTTTTTGTAGACCTTTTTATTCTGACTTACTTTGTGGCATGTAATTCTCATGTTTTTTAACAAAATATTACATAGTCACATCCTTGGCAAATAATGGCTTTTCATTTCTTTCATTTCAAAGGTTAGGTTTTCTTTCTTCCGTTGGCTTATTTCATTGAATGGACAAGGTTATTCACTACAATGTGAACTAGAACTGCCCTTCAAGGACATGCTGTCCCTCACAGTCTTGAGGCAGAAGTTTTAAATAAACATGATTTAGGCTGACTGTAGTACTTTGTACGTACTGTAACACACTACGTGTCTTATTCTTGCTTGCTGAGAATTTTGTATAAATGAGTCAAATAATTAGAAGTTATTTTTCTTCTCTTCTGTCTCTTCTTTTTATATCTTGATTAGTGCGGCTATATCTTTTATCTTTTAAAATGCTAAAACAAACATTTTTTAAAATAATTCAGTTGCTTTCTAGCATACATATAAATACTATTTTACTGGTTTCTGGTCTTGTGGTTATCATATTCTCTCTTTAGTACTGAAATTTTTCAAGATTCTTCATCTGGAAGCTTAGGGTATCAATCTTCAAGTTTTTATTGTTTTTTATATGCTAATTAACAGTTATACATTTCTTCAAACCTAGTTGTAGCTCCACTACTAACAGTTTCTACATGTCAACATATATAAAAATTCAAATTATATTCAAATTTCTAGGCTGATTTCTTCTTTCATTAATACATCATTTAGAAGTGTACTATAAAATTTATAATAAGTAATTACTTATTTGTTAGAGTTTCAAAAGATAAAGAACACATTTAGAGATTAACAGAAAAATTAGGTGTAAGAAACAGGATTTCTCTATAAACCCTTCCTTGCTCTAACACAATTTCCATACAACTTGCTGTGCCAACAACCTGAGGGTTATTTTTCCTTTACTGTGGGAAGCTGGTGGAGCTTCTGGAGGTAAATCGCACAATACCTTGGGGGCTTTGGGTCTGCTAGACATAAGTGGCCTATTCAGCACTGTTCCTTGTCACCTGCAGTTCTGCGTTCCTACACAAAGGGCAGAACTGCCTGATCAAGTCATAGCCAAGCCTTACAAGGTGCCTTTCATATCAACCAAGAGCAGAAAGCCTGATCACTCTGGGAAGGCTGCATCACAGGTGTGACTGGGGAAGCCGGGGCAGCCAAGACCGATGTATAACAAGGGACCCCAGAAGCTGATCAGTGGAACACCTTGTTGATGAGATTAGACCCACAGGCGGGGGTCTGGGGTGTGGTTTCGGTGACAACACTTGGTTGTCGAGCAGATAAAAGTTATCTGGTCAGCAGACTCATATCCCCCCTGAAGCCTTAGCTGGCAAAAACACATTCGTTAGCTCCAACCATATTTCCCTCTTTGTCCTCCTAACCCCTGTAACTGATGCCGTGTGATGACTCTATCAATGAAAAGGCCAGGATCTTGCTCATCCAGCAGCATCCTGCATTATGTAGCCTACTCCACAACTCCTGTGCATCAGTGTAGGGTTGCCTGACATAACAGGGGTCTCCTTACTTTGGGGAGCCCTGGAGACTCTGACTCTCAGCATCATCCACACTGTACCTCCCAGTTTGTCAGTTACAGGGTCCGCTGGGCACTGCTTCCTGCTGTGGTTTCTCCCGGGGCCTCTGCCCTGTGCCCTGTCCCTGCATCCTCCTGTCTTGTCCCCAGCCTTGGGGGCAGAACCGCCCTGTCTTCTCTCCAGTGACCAAGAAGAGTTGTTGATTTTTTAGTGTGTTCAGGTTTTTCTTTGTTTTTAGGATCGAGCAGCTACTTGTAGTCTTCTTACATGCGGAACCTACATCCAAGAGTCTGTAATCTCTTTCTGGACTGGAGAATAACAAGAGAAAAACCTCCCTCCACCCAACTGCTTTAATGACCACTATTCTTTCTTATTTTATTCTTTAATATTCAAATAAATTTATAGAGCATTTGCCCCCGATTCATTTATTTTCTGACTGCACATTGGACATCAGTTCTACCCCCTTAGCATGTGTGTTTATTTCCCCACTAGACATCACTTCTCCTTCTTCCTTCCCTTAAATCTGGGCTGATACTAGTGGCCTATGGAAAGCGCTAGAGGCATATTTTAAGATTCTCAAAGCTAGTTTATAGAAAGTTTTCTGTCTCCACCTGAATCTCTTAGAACACTCCTTTGAGGGAAGAAGATAGGGGTCATGTTTGTTGACAGACCACCGTAAGAATTCCATAGGAGAAGCCAAACTTGGGGGATTCCTAAAGAGTAGACTGTGCTGAGAGACAAAGCAGGACCGGGGGATGGGGGGGGCAACAAGAATGAAACAGCCGAAGAAGCAGATCCGCAGTCCAGCGCCTCCAAATGCCCAGCGAGCCCCTTCCCAAATCCTGACTCATAAACTCATACACAATTTTCCTAAGTGTTAGAGGTGAGTGTCAAAAGTTCAGGAATAGCACAAATAAAATCATTCACCCACAGAACTAGTAACTTGACAAACTTACCCTGCACACCCCAGAAAGGCAGTTTCCAACAGGCAGAACTGAAACCAGATGAGGAAATGAGACTCAAGGGATGATTGTGTAAAGATGTTTATCTGATGAGGAAGCAGTGATGGTTTACTCTTCACAGTGATCAGTAGTTTTAAAAGTTTCTGAAGTGAGAATTAGTCACAGAGCAACTTAAATTTTGCTTATGGTTTTCAGAAGCATAAAATGACCCCATTCAAGTCCGTCTTGTGAAACAGAGTTAAGCTTTGATTGTGTGACTAGACTAGTTTTGGCTACTTCAGGAATTTTCAAGGCTGGTCACTGGTTGTTTTTATTTTAACATCCTTTATTTAATCACCTTCGATTAAATTGATTTCAATTCAAATCCAAACCTACCTTTCTGCAAAACTACACTGAGTGCAAAATGAAAGCAAACAACATAATGAAATCTGTTCCTCTCAGCTAGCATGTTAATAGTTTGGGTGGCCAGGGAAGTCTTTGGAGTTAGAAAGCATCTCCACAGTTGTAACACATGAGGCAAGAACTACAAACCATTTTCTCTGAGGAGAGCAAGCAACTGGGAGAGCAATATTTAACAAACACAGACTTAAATCCGTGAATCAAAAGCCAGACAGACACAAACTCAGAGGAAACCTAGGAGTGTAATCAAACTGTGGACCTGTCATTGAGAGCTGTGTTGTGGGGGCCCATAAAGGCCGCATGACAATAAAACATAGTTAGCTAAAGCCAAGGACCTTTGCAGCTCTGTTCCTCAGAGGGGAATGGCCAATATCTAGGAGGATTTGCTGGAAGTTTAGAGGAGGAGATAATGAAGAACACCTGGCTGAAAGAATGCAGCGAGGAATATGACACCTGCGTGTGGCTTTTGTGGACAAGCCTTCATCCTGGAGTTCAATCAGCCCCTTCAGAAACACAAAACACGGTAACATCTACTAAGGCTCGAGCAGATTGTCTCACTCTCATCTTTAAAAAATAATTTTCAGAGTAAATCCATTTCTTCGCTCTACAATATTTTCAAAATTTTATCACTGTGTTTTAAAACTCTTTGAGCACACTGACAATTTTGCTAAAATGCTTTCTCCGGGCTTTAAGAGTATTTTGAGATTTCTGCTCATAGAAAAACACCTGGAGTTGTAAATTGTTAGCATGTTACAAAATTGGCCTGTTTTATCACAGCTCCCTTTGTGCTAATTGTCCAACGCAAATGGGGAAAGCTTTTGGTAACTTTTCTGCAAGTCAGCAGTTACGGTAAGATTTCCCATAGGCTAGTATGAAATACACTGGCCTCTACACCAAAATCCATATTGACAACTTGCCATGGGCCTGAGGGCTAAACCTAATTAGCAGAGCTTCATTTCCCAGAATAAATTAATTCAATCTCAACTTGGCTTAAAATGACTATACTCCTATGGAACACTTTTTTAAAAATTATTATCACAAATGAAGGACTTTAATTATATATTCTTGTCAGGTTTTCTTATACTTAGGAATTAGCCCAGAAGTAAGACAGTCTGTTGAAACACTTCTAGTCCAATTTCCCCGCTTGTGACATAGCACATCCTTCCTATCCTCACCCTCACCCCACGGTCTAGCTGAATCTGTCTCTTCTCCACACAGGACCAAAACGAGCTGCCTGTGTGTTCCAAGGTGTACGCGCACACATATTTGCAGATTTCATCACATACTGTCTCCTCCATTTGGAATGTTCTCTCCTCACTAGTATTTCTGAAATTCTGTGGTTGCCACTTGAATATCCGCCCCAGCTTATTGTCTTCTAAAGTATGACTTACTCCAAATAGAGTTCGAAGTCTCTGCCCTTGTATGTAATTTTCTATATGGCTCTTTTTTTTAAGATCTATTTATTTATGCATGCAAGAGCTGAGGTGCAGGCCAGAGGTGTGGGGGGTTGGTGGTGAGAGGATTCCCGAGAGACAGAATGGGGAGCAGAACAGGTGAATCTACTGAAGTACGCTGCTGAGGGGAACAGTGGGGAGACATGAGAGGTCTGCTGTGCCCTGTGGGAAGCTCCCTGGGATCCAACTCATGCTGCAGTGGCTGCGGATAGCTTCACAGTGCTGAGACTTAACCCCTGAGCCACCAGGGAGGCCCTAATGCCTATTTTCTTATATCAGTATTATTACATCATGGTTGTCTACTCATTAGAAATCAAGTTGTAAAAAGTCAAGGGTATTGTCATTTCCCCCTTCACTGCCTGTTCATTAAATAAAGCCCATTTGCTAAATAAATGTTCAGTGTGTATTTGGAGAGTGAATGAGCGAATGAAAGGAGGCCAGAAATTTTCAGCACATTGTGAGTAAATGAGGGCACTGTGCCATAGCATAGAATGTCACCCTGAAGATGGATAAAGATAAAACCCAGCAAATTGCATGTGTTTATCTTTTTTGAATGCTGAATAGTATTCCATTGTGTATATGTAAAACATCTACTTGATCCAATCATCTATTTTTGGCATCTGGATTGTTTCTATACCTTAGCTATTGTAAACAGTGCTGCAATAAACATAGGGGTGTATTATCTTTTTGGATTAATGTTTTTGTGTCCTTTGGGTAGATTCCCAGAAGTGGTATTATTCGGTTGTATGGAAGCCCCATTTTTAGCAGTTTGAGGAAACACCAGGGAATACACAATAATGTAAAAGATATAAATAATAATAAAATATATATATATATTAAAAAAAGATAAAAACCAGCAGACATCACTGAACTTGAAAGATATCTACAATCATGTCAATTTACCAGACTATTTTAGCTTCAGTAGTCTTCACTTACCTCCCCAAATAGTTGCTTCACCTATATGTGATTTTGGTTTACAAAGGGACTGTTTCAGATATGATGTAACCATGGAAAGTTTATTACAGAAGACAGGTGGTCTCCCAAATGTCGCACGTACCCCCATCAAGATGAGGTGTGGGAATAAACTTGTCTGTCATTCTAAGCAGAGTTTATGTTACAGATTTATCCTGCTTCCTTCTTAAAGCTTTAATGTCAGGTGATTCATCATCTATTAACATAGTACCTAGCCCAGGGTATGCATTAAGTAATATTTATCAGTTTCAATGGATTAATATTCAGTAGATTCCAGTTCTAATTATTATCTTTGAAATAATGTAATTTATCATCCTTGATATTTTTTGCACTGTTTTTTTTTTTTTAATTATGAGTGCACATTTCTGGAAAGTTAAGATGGAGAAGGCATTGTCATGGACAGAATATCGTGTCCCCCTCCCCCCAATTTCTATGTTGAATTCCTGGTTCCTGGTGGGACTGTATCAGATGACAAGGTTTGGGAGGCGATTATGTCATGATAGTGGGGCTTTATAAGTGGGGCTTATAAAACAGACCTTAGAGAGTTTGGTCAGGATATAAATAGCAAATAGCCCTCTCCAGCCTGGAAAAGCACCCTTCCCTGCCCCTGATAATGCTCTCCCCCTAATCTTGAATTTCCAGTCTCTGGACACTAGAGATATAAATTCCCATTCTCAATAAACCACTGGGGCCTCCCTGGTGACGCAGCGGTTAAGCGCTGTGCTGTGGAGCTGTCGGCAGCGGCGACATGAGTTCGACCCCCGGCCAGGGAGATTCCCACATGGCGAGGCAGACCTCTCCTGCCTCGCCTGCTGCTCCCCTCAGCAGTGGACTTCAGTCTATCTGCCTGTTTTGCTCTCCGCTCTGTCTCTGGTGAACCCTCTCGCCACCCCACGCCTCTGGCCTGTACCCCAGCTTGTATGCATTAATAAATCTTTAAAAAAAATTATAAAAAAACAAAAACCCAAAACATTAAAAAAAAAAACACTTGGTTTTTGATATGTCATTACAGCAACTGGAACTAAGACAAGCATGAAGCCAGATATTGTTCCACACAATTTTTGTCACCTATTCATTCAGAATTCTCATTCACAAACCATTTTCTCAGCTTTCATGTCATATATTCTAAATCAAATAGGCAAGACCTCTTTCCTTACGTGTTACATTGGCGCAGGGGGAGAATAAACCATAAACATCACATATGAGGGCATAATGTGGTACCGGAGGACTGCAAAGAAAACCAAGGAACATATGAAAACATGGAGTAAGGTAGGAGTGTTCCCTGGGGGAAGAGCGTATTGTGATATCAAACATAGTGTTATTTTCTTGCTACTTTGATTGACATTTCTTAACAGTGTTCAAAGGTATCATCATTACCTTACTGCTTTTTTTTAATTTACTTTTATTTTTAATTTAATTATTTTGTGTAGAAGAACTGGGGTGTAGGCCAGAGGTGTGGGAGTGATGAGAGGACTCCCCAGAGACAGAGTGGGGAGCAGAACAGGCGGATCCACTGAAGTACACTGCTGAGGGGGGCAGCGGGGAGACAGGAGAGGTCTGCTGCGTGCGCCCTGTGTGTCAGTGCCCTGGCCAGGATTGAACTCAGGCCTCAGGAGTTGGCGATAGCTTGATAGTGCTGAGACTTTAACCCCTGCACCAGCAGGGAGGCCCATGAAATACTTGTTTTATAATCCTTTCGCTGTTGAGCAAATCGGGGTCTAGGGGGTTAAGGAAGTATCCAGACTTAGATGAAGCAACAGAACTGGGGCATGAATCTGCCTAGGTGACTCCAGAGTTAATAGTCTTTTCACGGTGGCTTCAAATATTCTTTATCTTCTCCTGAAATCTCCTTTTAATGCTAATAGCAACTGAAATAGGTCTAAACAGAATGGAAGTCTGATCTTGATACATCTGTACTATTCTCATTTTCACACATTCAGGTTCTTATGTAGGACAAAGATAAAAATTCAATTTTCCTTGAATTCTTGCAACAGTTGAGTTATTTTTATATGTGAAGAACTTTCCTAAAATAGGAAACAAGTGCCCATTTCTTTTATTGTTCTTTCCTGAAGTCATGGACTTGCTAATTAGCTAGACCCACTCTTCCTCCTTGGATCTTAGTGAGTCACCCACGAAGTCAATTCTTGAAGCAGGATGCCAAGAAAGTATGGACAGTGATGAAAGGCAATTGTGTTCTTGTTTCCAGAACAGTTGAATAATATAATCCTATCTGCATTAATTCTCCAGTGCTATTATCTTTAGAATGAATCACCTGTCATGGCTCATATGTTAAAATTGGTTCTTTTAGTGAAAGCTACATTCATCTATAATTGATCTTACTAAATGTGGGGTAGAAGGATCAAAACTAATGCAACACCATTAATCATATGCCTTGTTGGCAACAACAAAAGTCATAGAAAGTTCTATTTATCAGGCATTTTCTACATGCCTGATAGAATGTGTGTCTGAGTCATTTGTGTAGTACAGCCTTGTTTTATTCTTACACTATCCTTAAATATTTGTTTTAGTGATGAGGGCCAAGCAATCGACAAGATTTAGTAACTTGTCTAAAGTTAAGAGCTAATTAGTCACATGGCTAGAATTCAAACCTTGGTTTTTCTGACTGTAAATGTATGTTCTATTATAGTTTCTTTCCTTGAAGCAGTACAAGTTTCTTTTCAGTATTTGGTCAAAGGTTGAGTTCTTCTGTGTGTATTGTCAAAGGAGGTGACTTAACAGTGACTACTAGACCAGTGGTTTGCAAAGTATATTCCACAGACCTCTGTGGGTGCCAGGGACCCTTCCAGGGAACAGCAGTGACATATCAATTGATATGAAGGCCTCATCTATCTTTTTCAGGATGCAGGGATTTGCACTGTGGTGCAAATGCAATGGTAAGTAAGATGAATGGTGCCTTAGCAACCAGAATTAAAGACATGAAATTATGCTCAATTATCTTCATATTCCTCACCTCCCCACTCACAAAAAATAATAATAATAAGCAATAAACGAATATTACATAAAGAAAAAAAGCAGGCACCTTTATTGAAGAATGTCCTTGACACAATAGGAAGAACCCCTTGTTTCTAACATCACCCCTTGAACACATATCATTTTAACAATCTGTGTGAAAAATGAGACGTGTGGGGTCTCCCTGGTGGCACAAGGGGTTAAGTATGAGCACTATGAAGCTGTCTGCAGCCACTGCAGCACAAGTTCGATCCCCGGTCAGGGAGCTTTCCACAGGGCACTGCAGACCTCTCCTGTCTCCCCGCTGCTCCCCTCAGCAGTGGATTTCAGTAGATCTGCCTGTTCTGCTCCCCACTCTGTGTCTGGGGAATCCTCTCACCCCCACACCTCTGTCCTATACCCTATCTCTAGTATGCACAAATTAGTAAATCTTAAAAAAAAAAAATTAGATATGTGCAGAAAGGAGCTCTGTGTACGAAAGTGCAATGCGGTGCACAGGAACCACTTGTGGGTGGCCATAAGTTCAACTAACTGCTTTCTTTGTTGACATCTTTCGACAAACCATAATTATTCACACTCTGAGTTTTAGCTGAAATGTTCTTTAAGAGAAATGAAGTGAGCCTGTTATTTCAAGCAAAACAGTGGACACTAACAATGGCCAATGATAAAACATAGGCTCTTGAGAGAAAATTATTATTTTGGAAAATTATCTTTGTCATTATGAATTTGACATCTTCCAAAAGAAAACAGTGTATTTTAGTGTACACGGGAAAAGATATTTATAAGATTTTGGGACCTACATTTATTTATTTTTTTAAAGATTTATTTATTTATGCATGCAGTAGCAACACATTGTATTAGGGCAAGATTTGGCCCATGCTAGGGCCTCCCTGGTGGCGCAGCGGGTAAGCGCTGTGCTGTAGAGCTGTCGGAAGTGGTGATGAGAGTGCGACACCCAGCCGGGGAGATTCCCACATGGTGTGGCAGACCTCTCCTGCCTCGCCCACTGCTCCCCTCAGCAGTGTGTTTCCGTCGATCTGCCTGTTCTGCTCCCCACTCTGTCTCTGGTGAATCCTCTCACCGCCCCACGCCTCTGGCCTGTACCCCAGCTAGTATACATAAATAAATAATTAAATAAATAAATTTGGCCCATTCTGGACACAGGCTGTGATGTGTCTGTCAGGCCAGTCTTAGGTCCAGTCCCGGCTAATTAGAATGTATGCTGGATCCCAGGGTACTGAAGAGACATTGGCCTGAGACTAAATGAAAATAAAAGTTCTGTTTCCCTAAAAACTATCTGAGGTATTGACGGGAGCACACACATCACCATTTTATTTACAGTCTAAGAGGTTCATAAAAAGCGACGGGCAACATTGTCTCCCACTTGGTAACTTTCCCGTTCGCGATTTGGCAGTTGGAGGATGCCAGTGTTGGAGCCTCTTAGGCTAGAAGAAGAGTTGTCTTGTGCATCGGGAAGGACCCAGCAGCAGTGTTCAGAGAAAGTGGGTGCCTGACGGCTGCAGGGGGGACCAAGGGGAAATGAGGTGTGAAAAGAGGGCGTCGCGGTGACACCGCACAGCACCTGAGCAGGTGGCTCGCAATCACGTGGCCGACACATCTGGAGCCTCCAAGAATGAGTCACCAGAGCCAGGAAAGAGTCACCAGAGACGCTGCAGAGGCTGACTTCGGTGGTGGCAACACAAGCAGCCAGAAATAGATCCCGTATAAATAATTGCACTCGTGTTTCTGTTCTGTATCTGTCATCTCGCCCAATCGTTCACTCAAAAAAGTAGAAGCAGGGAACGATCATCATTTTTTTATTAAAGTAACTCTGGCTCATAATGCTGGGTGTGACTCAACCATATAGGACCCCAGCTCCTAAGGTGCATGTGATCACCCCACACCCAACAGTGAAGCACCCACAGTGCCCCACTCCCTGGCACCTCCCTCTCCCACCGGTAACCTAAGTTTACAGTCATAGTTCTAGTGTCTGCTTTTGGGGTTAGTGCTATCTGAATCTTCATTTTGTTTCTCTATATTCTACAACATTAACTCTCTCTCCAGACTCCAGAATTCATCCCTATTTGACCAGCCAGTACACGTAACAGGGGTCAGCGAGGAGACTTAATAGATGGTACACCCTCTTTTTAGTACAACCCTATTTTTGGCAAAACGTTTGAGTTTTTGCAACAGAATAAAAATCAGCAAAATGCTACCTGAGTCTGAATCATGAAGACTGAGCGATGCTGAGAATATGCCCCAAAGTCTCTTTTCATCCAAGAAGTGTTGTGGCTAAGTGCGGCGTCATCCTCACTCACAATTGTTTCCCCAAAACCGATCCCATTCCTTGCACAGTTTCTCTATCAGTGGGTCACTGACTTTCAATTTCACAAGCAAAATAGAATAATCGGAAGAGGATTTCCGGATTGCCACCATATTTCTGATGTATCAGGCTCAGGTATTACGCCCCAGTTTCGATGGACAAGACATTCCTCTTCCCGGGGACTTCCCATCCACCCTGCCCTGAAAGAAAGCCCATCAACAATCACTTCCTCTCTCCCCCACATCAGCAAACTCTCCTTTCTTTTCCATTCTTCCTAGGAGACTATAACAATGTAGCAATGCCTACCACCTACTAAAAAACTCTCACGAATCCTCATTTTCTTCCAAGTAATGTTTATTTCTCTCTTTTTAAAATAATCCTTTAAATTAGGTATAGGTCAAAGAGAACATTTTGACATGAGTGTGTTGTAATATAAAACAAGCACCAATCAATTAGAATTTTGGTGATAGCATTGAGTCTGCCTGAGAGTTTCCGTTGCTATTTGTAGCACTGTTCATTGATTTTTTTTTTTTTTTATCTATCTCTGGTATTTCGTGGGGGGTGGAGATCGGTATGTTTTTAGTACCCTGTTAAAGATTCTTGTGTTTGTCTCCTCACCCGCATGACTGATTTTGTTAGAATACTGGGGAGAGTAACTGCCCGCTCAGAGCACTTGGCCTACTCTCTGCAATCCCGGCCAGTAGTGGTCAGTTACTGTTGCGCCAGTTTTGCCAACATTTAGCAGTGTCTGATGTCTCAAATTTCACATTGACTGCATGTCAGTGTATTATCTCATTTGCCTTAATTTGCATCTCCTTGGTCACCTGTTGGATGTAACTCCTGGTCTGTGTTTGTGGACAATTTCCCTTTATATATGTTCTCTTTAATGTGAAATATCTATATGTTTTTGTACATTTTTCTGTTGAGCCACTGGAATTTTATTGAATTTTAAAAACTATTTTTATTTATTTATGCGTGCAAGAACTGGGGTGTAGGCCAGAGGTACAGAGGGTGAGAAGATTCACCAGAGACAGAGTGGCGAGCAGAACAGGCAGATCTACTGAAATCCACTGCTGAGGGGAGCAGCGGGGAGACAGGAGAGGTCTGCTGCGCCCTGTGGGAAGCTCCCTGGCCAGGGATCGAACTCGTGCTGCAGTGGCTGCTGATAGCTTCATAGTGCTGAGACTTAACCCCTGCGTCACCATTTTTTATGAGTTCTAAATCCAGAGTAGCATGAATATCTCTTCCAGCTTAATATTTCGTTATGCTGCCATTAAAGGAATAACAATTCTTTCAATATTTATGTGTAAGGTCATGCTTAAGATACCATTTCCTAACCAAAGGGCATGGAGCTACTGTAGATGCTAACTTCTCATATTTTATAAATACTCAGAATTGAATTTAACATTTTCAGTTCACTTTTATGTCTCTGTTCCATATGAAACTGACATATTTGGCATTATATAAAGATAAACATCACTGTTTTCATCAAAGAGACAATTATAATATCACATAAAGAAATAAAATGTAAGCTGGGACAACTCAGGAAATAAATGAAAGCAAAGGTATGCTATCACAGAAATGAGAGACTCGTTGCAATGTGGATCCGCCCCGATTACTCCAGCGACATCCTGCAGTTCTCTCCTCCGCAGAAGCCCCCTCACTGCAGCTCCTTGTCTGAGAGGAAAAGCATCATCCCGTGTTCTGGGCAAGTCCCCGCTCAGAGGCTGTAATTACACGCTGGCCGTGTTTGTTTCTTCTGCCTTTCGCTGCTGCTTTTCCCGAGGAACTTCCAATCTATCACCCCACCGGGAGTGCTTTCTGCTGCCCTGGCTGCTCATGGATAATTCAAGGAGGAGGCTCTGGAATTGCTGAGCTTTCTGGGCTGGCCGTGACTGGAGGACTCCAGAGCAATGTCTCAGTGCCCCCCTCCAGCCCCAGGCTCCCAGCCATCCTGGTCAGCAGCCTCGGGCCTAATGAAAACACCTTGGCAGAGGCACAAGCAAAAGAAGCGTGAAAATCATACCTGAGAGGAAAGGGCTTTGAGGAAACGCCACGAGGAGCTCTCTAACTGGAGGGGTCTGTTCTCGAGAGCCCTGATGCTGGCACAGCGTTGCCATGCTTCTTACTTCAGCAGCACACGCTGGCCAACACATTTTCCAAGCTTGATTTGCAGTGAAGTAACTCTTGCACTGGTGACTCTCCACTTCCTGTCAGGTCAACACTGAGGATGTTAAAAAATGTGTCAAGTGGTTGAATGGGCCTTTGCTTCCTGACGGAACGTGGTGCTTAAGAAGCACTGTGTTCTGCTAGCAGGCGGGCTCAAGGGCACTGCAGAGGCCCCAAACTTGCCCACTCTAAGGGACTTCTGCCACCCGCTGCGGAAAGACAAAGCATGGTCTTAGTGGGAATTAGTGTGCCTGGAAGAGAGGAGAACGAATGTCCTTTCCTCCCAGTTAACCAACTGGCTATGATAAAACCCCAACAGTTGATGCTCTGATAAAATCCTTTCTCCTGAGAGCAGGCTTGGTCATGAAGAACAGATGCTCTGGTGTATTTAAAAGTGGTTCTTTTTTACCTCCCTCTGCTGGAAACATGACTGTATAATTCTAGTAGCGTTCCTGGAGGAAAAATTCATACAACTCCAAAGACCTTCTCTAGGGCTGGGTCCCTTGCAGTTTTTAACTCTCAGATTTGTCTACACTGAGCCTCTAGCAATCGTCAATTACAGTTCAAATTTTCCTACCGCAGCCCTGGTTCCCGCAGAGCTCGCTGCTCAGCGAGTGGTGATTCTCTGCGCCTGTCTGTTTCTCCAATTTGGGCAACAGGGATTTTTTTCCCTCTGTCCTCAGTTCTCTGCTGGACATAAGAAGAGTTATGGATTGTTCACTGTCTTCGAATTTTTACTTGTTGGGAAGGCTTGGCAACTTCTTTGTCCTCCCATGCCAGGCAGGAGACTAAACGTCCGCATGTGTTTTTGCCACGGACTTGCAGGTCTTTCTGTCCGGGGCCGGGATCCTCCTTTTGGATTCCTGGTTTGAAAGTTGACTTGTATCCAGGTATATATCAAAGGATCATAAGTCTTGCATTTTATTCATTTTCTCTCCCTGCCATTATTGGGATGTAATTGCAGGTATGCCTTTTATAGAATGATCTTATGCCCTCCCTCCTAGATTAAGGGGATGTGTTCCAGTCTCTTAATCGAGCATCCTAAGTGTGCAATTCCGTGTGCATTGTCATGCTTCTGCCAGGGCTGGTCAGCTCAGTGTCATAACACCTGTGCTGTAGGCTCCTCCTGTCTTCTCAGGCCCTGCTTCTCATTTGGGTCATACTGTGATTCAACATTCATTATAGACCAAGTTGTCAACATGGTGGGTAGGGCGGGTTCTAAAGTGGGAATGGTCAAACGTTTTTATTTAATTGCATGTGTGTATTTTTCAAATGTAATCTTTATTATTTGACTGTTCATTTAAAAATAAATGAGTTCTGGGCCTCCCTGGTGGCACAGCGGTTGAGCGCTGCGCTGTGGAGCGGTCGGCAGCGGCAACGCGAGTTCCACGCCTGGCTGGGGAGATTCCCACATGATGCAGCAGGCCTCTCCTGCTTTGCCCGCTGCTCCCCTCAGCAGTGTATTTCCGACGATCTGCCTGTTCTGCTCCCCACTCTGTCTCTGGTGAACCCTCTCGCCTCCCCACGCCTCTGGCCTGTACCCCAGCTTGTATGTATAAGTAAATAAATCTTTTAAAAAAATTTCTTAACATTCTCTTTACACATTAAGCATTTCATAGTCTTCTATACTGTTTTAATAGATAGCAACATTAATTGTGGGATTAAAATGAAAATAGAAAAACCCACAATATACCAATAAACTTTCTAAATTGCTTACTAAAGATTAAGTAAATAAACAAGTTTTTTTTTATTTTTACTCTTAATAAGTAAAGAGGAAGAAATCAAAACAGAACAAATTCCTTTGATTCAGTAAGTTTCACCCTTATTAACATGATTACTTAATGCTTTCTTTAAGAATATATTTGCAGTGCCTTTAATAAAACTTTATTAATTCAGTTTCTACATGGTCACAAGTTGATTTTATTGAAACTTAAACATTTCTAGAAGTGCTAGCAGGCCTGGTCACTCACTGCCTGTACTCCTGGCTCCTAAACTGTCCGTGGACACACAGCCCGTGCTCTCTGCCATCTCTGCTGCCCAGGATGCAGAGTTCTTCCCTAATTACTGCTGGCAAGTAGAAAGACCTGAAATGGGGGTTTATTTCAGCATCATTATTAGGGGTGTTTTGTGAGCTGAAGTTGGGAAACAGCCTCACTGATGTCTTGATGGCATCCATGCGGTCCAAGATTTTTGGTGAGAAACAGTTTCTGATTTTTTTGGCTATTAGGGACTTTAATAGTTTCATACAAATATTATAATTGTTCTAGTCCCTGAAAAATGACATTGAGATTTTGATAGGTATTGCATAAATGTTATATTTCTGACATTCAAATTGGACAGAAGTCTCTCAATATGGCAATATAGATTGGGTTTAGTAATTCTATATACAACTACTGATGGTATTTTATACTGAACAATTACATAGTCAAACAGAGGAATAACATGGAAAACTGAATTGCCTGTGAGGTAATAACTGGTTTCATGATATCCAGTACAGTAATAATATAGGTAAAATGTAATCCTCGTTTTATTTGCTTTTCCTTTTTTTTTGACCTTATTATTGTCAAACCTGACAGTCCACTTTTGTTTCTCAAACTGCCAAAAACAATTCTATGACATGTGTGTCATGAACAAGACATTGACTCAGAAGTCACATAGTGAAAGTCCTAGATCCCAGATTCTAGCAAAGACTAATATTCACCAAATGATGACATTGTAATACAAGTATTGAAAGTAAAATGTGACAAATAATTAGGGAAGTATGAGTAGATAGCAACATATTACACCAAGAGTGGTGATGAAAGGTTCCCAAAGGAAATCATTTTAAGCTCGGTCTTGTATCAATGAGCTGGTATCTGGGGAAAAGGGGGGAAATATACTTTGAGTCCTATAAAGTAGCTGCACCAAGGAGAGAAGAAATTTGGAATCAGTGTTGTGTATCAGGAAGTAATGAGCTTGTCAATGTACTACAAGATTGTGTTAGCTCAAATGAATCTGCTTATTTACATTATCTATGGAGAGAATATTGCAGAAGATATTTTGGAGTATTACCAAAAATAAAAGATGATTTCTGTGTCTCAAACAATCTATAGCACAGTGTTTAGAAGAAACACATTCCCTAAATGTGTATGAATAACTGTGTATATGTTTTGCCAGGGACTAGACTAAGATCATGAGAGGTGCAGAAATCGAATAATACAGGAAATAGCTAAGAAAATTGAGATTATTTCATTTGAATTGGATTGTATTAGACAGTCCACTGTGAGAGAGACATTTTGAAAATAATAGAGAAAGACAAAGATTGCAAGACTTTGGGGGTTATTGATGGAATCCAGTGCTTTCTGAATTACATCCTGTGTGTCTACTTCACATTATCACCATTTATTTCAAGCCAATGTTTCCAGAAGAGTATATATAAAATCAGCAGGGATGTTTTAGAATGAACATAAAATGTGAATGAATCCTAAACATTCTCAGTAAGAGCTAAAGTCAAAAGGGAGAGATGAATTATGCTATAAAATTTCTAATCTTTTTTTTAAGTTTCACTGTGTTTTTTTTTTAATATATATTTATTGTTATTTATGATTTTTACGTTTTGTATTCCCCTTGGGTAACCCACCACCAATTCACCTGTGATCCATCTCCGTGGTCCCTTGTGTCCTTTTCTACTCCATTTTGTGCCCTTATCCTCCCCTCCCCCTGCCCTCCCTATAAAATTTCTAATCTTACGTGCCTTCCGCCGACTTCTCTGGGGGAAAACAGCAGCTACTCCTGACGTGGCACCCCAGACAAACACCGACTGTTTAGCCAGTCCAGATATGCTTGGGACTAGCCCTTCCTACTTTTGTCTCTGCTCACAAGTTTCACCTTTGGATGTGAGGGCGATCTGGCTCCCTTAAAAAGTGCCCCTTTCCTCCCCCATCTCTCTCTGTGAGTCCCTCCAGAAGTGCTTGGTTGAAGAGAACAGCCTTCCCCGAATAGAGATGGGCCATTCTTTGGTCAAGGGTGTAGAAGTGGCTGGGTGCCCCTATTAGAACCTCCAAACCAGCTTTCAAGAGTTCTGCCTTTGAAATACTACAGTCATCCACGTACAGAAATTACATCAACCTCCAATAATGGAGACCAAAGTAATCCTCAGAATGTGTGGTAGTGCTACATATTTTTGAAAGCATCAACAGATTAAATCAGACACCCCCTTAAAAGACCTTTAGATAAACTGCAAGAAGAGGGAAAATCTTCATCTTAAATATTTTACTTCGCTCAGCTTCACTCTGTTGATTCATCATTCAGGTTAATGGAACTTGGCATCGGACTAGAGATTTTCAGTGACTGCTGATTCAAGTTGTGAAAGGAGATGATGTTCAAGTGTCAGGACATATTATAATCATAAAAAGGACAAGGCCAAGGAGTTAAGAAAAAGCACTTCAAGAACGTAAGGTGGCATGGAGATTGTAAGACTTCAAGGCTGTAGTGGAACTTAAAGATCATCATGAATTTAGAGCTTACATTAATGTATCTGCTTTAAATAACTGGTTTTGCTTTTATGAATGTATGAGGCCACAGAAGCTATTAAAATATGTGAAAGGTTGTCCTTGATCATTAGGAAAAGTTGAATATAAAACAATCACCACCATAATTCAGTTTCATTAAGAAAAAGTACATATCCAATCACATATTAATGTTTAAGGATCGTAGGAGCTTCCTGAATCACAGAATTATATCAATCTGCTTCATCAATTTACCTTTCTTTATAGAGACTCTGCAACTGTTCAGCACACAAAAAAGATAGGATACTGGATTCTGGAGAAGAGAGGAATCAAAGTTATATGATATTTAATCACTGGATAAGTGAATAGTTTTTTGATGCCAATGTTGTTGCACCTGGTCGTTCTAGGCCCTGGTGATTTAAGGGCGAGCAGACATTCATGAGCTTTCTCCCCTCATTGAGCCACCAGTTTGCTTTATTAGCAAAAGAGATAAACTATAGGTAGGTAGGTAAATAGATACATCGATGCATAGATAGATAGATAAATAGACACATAGATAGACAGATACATAGATACACAGATAAATAGGTAGATAGATAGATAGATAGATAGATAGATAGATAGATAGATAGATAATATAACATGACATAATATAAATTAGTCACACAAGCGAATATACAATTTAAAATTAAATTCTGTAAGGAATGTAAGTTTTTAACAAACTATCTGGGCAAATTTGTCCATGAAGAGGGACATTACTAAAGAAGCCACACTTGGAGCAAATACAGAAGGTCAGCATGAACAAAATGATGCAGGTGGACAAAAGTTAACCAGGTCAAGAGGAGGGACCCATACAGCACCCCTGACACGTTCATGCTGCCCCCCTTCACCAAATCACCCTCTCACTTGCTATTGAGAAGGAAATTGACTCTTACAACGGAAGAGGGACGAAGTGGTGCTAAAGTAGGACTAATGATAAAGACCTTCATTGCCTGACCTCGTGGCCTGCTAATAAATCAGACGCCTTTTTAAAAAAGTCCTTAGTATGTTATATGTATCTTTTCATATCATTACTTATTTTATATGCATTTGTTTTATTTCTTCTACTCAACAAATGAGCTTTTTGATTAATGAGAATATCTTTTGATATTTGAAATCCCTGGTAAGCAATGTGTTTTGCCTAGTTTAGACATAAGTTTTATGGATCACAATTATATGGAGAGGTCTGGGTAAATGACTCTCTTTTCACCATATATGTCATCAACGGGGGGTGCATTTGGATAACCTGGGAAGCAGTTGTTGCTTTTCTTTTTCTCTTCAGCACCTCAGGGACTAAGGAACCATCATTTTTTTAGTGCTCCACTAGGCATTTTTAGATTGTCAATGTCAATTCTATTACTAAATTGTGTTCTGCTCCTGGAACATATCTCTAAACTTAACTCCTTCAATGGCGATTTTGAAATAATTCATTTTCCCTTCATCATCCCAGGATCCCATGTAACCAGGCTCACCGCCCCCCCAACATTTCTGAGAATATCACAGATGTGGGCCTGTCATGCAATCTCACACACTGCCCTTGCTATTAGGAAGCGACTGGTCCATTGGCCAGTCAGTAGTTGCTAATGTCTTGCTGAGACTACGAAATTGGGCAAAATTTAGAACAGTGACTAAAAGACAACGTGGATTAGGAGTTCCGCATCCTTGTTTGGTTCCTGATGAAAGTACTTTAATCCTAGGACATTAGTCATTTAATCCCCATTTTTGAGTATCTACATTGATGTGGTCAGTCCAAATATTGCTTCCTTCAGAGAGCACACAAAATAACAAAGGCAAAGCTGATTCTCTCAAAACATACTCAAGAGGAAGATTTTAGTTATATCTTTTTCATGATAGCTTGCTAAAACCTCCTTTAAATGAACAATATTTCAAGATGACAAGAGAGACACTAAATATAATAAATTGTTCTGAATGTGTCATTTGAAAAGGAGAAAAATAATCGGTATGTGAATAACTAACAGGCTGCACCAAGTAGAGAATCATCAAAGATTATGAAGATAGAGCTCCTTTCCTGGCCTGGTGCTTTCACTTATAGTCACTAGAGAGTCCATTATTCTATATTATGAGACACAATTTTTCTCTGTAATTTCATTAGACATTTTTTCACCTACTTTGTTATTTTTCAAAGGTTTATGATTGTTGTTACTGCCATTATCAGTTTCAAAGCATGACACTTCATGACTTTGAAATAGAAAATTCAGAAAAATAGAAATCTTTAGTCCATTTATTATGATCTGATTGTTTGATTAAAATATTGTAGACTATCTAGTTAAAAGAATGAAAGCAGGTATTTCAAGTTCCAGTGTTTACAGTGAAAACAGTGTAATAAGTCTACTGAATAAAATTTATTTTGGATTTGATTTCATTTTTTTAAAAGATTTGGCTTTTAATTTCTAGTCTTTGTCTTAAAATACTACTTGGCTACTATGCTTATTCTGTACTATAACTCACTGCAGACTGTCAGACAACTGGATTTTTAGTACTCTATCCATTGTAGGCATATACTCCTTGTTACAGTATTAGAGAAAAGTATCTATTATTCCTTAAATGAACGATTTCTGAAAATAGAGAAGAATTCAAGTGACTATGATTTCGGTTCAGCTGAGAGGCACTGCTGTGTCTTACGCCATCTTACTAATGTAGATAGCCCCCCACCAATTTCCATGGCCACGAATAAGTTTGTTTTCCCTCCCTTCTTCCTTCACTAATGGCTTCTCTTCTCCACTCCCCTCTTCTTTACCTCCTATCCCCCTCCCCCCCTCTTCTTTTCTCCCTTTCCTCTTATATTCAAACCATTATTCTGAGAACAATATTTTTGTTGCCAAACTAACCACATATCTACTGTTTTCTTACATCAGTTTTCTTAAAATCAAAGAAAACAAAAATTTTGTGTTCATCTAGTAGACCCAGAAATTTTCTTGTAAATACCAGTATAATTGTTTACAAAGATTAGGTTTGTTTCCCCCTAACCTTGGTATGTCCAGAATATCTAGACAAATAAAATCATTTGGAATCTGAATTCCAAATGGCACAGTTACGCCAGCAGTATAAAGCAGTGAGACTAGAGATAGTATTTTTATTGGTTCAGAAATATTAGTTTGATTATTCACCCCAGCCAAAACCTCACTATTTTAAATAGGGAGAAAATAGAATATATTTAAAAGTGAATTCAGGAAAATCCTAAGGTAGTTAATTCAGGGTAATCACAATTTTTCTTAGGCTTATTCGATTATACAAAGTACAAATATATACTTAATCCATTTTAAGTAGTTTCCATAAATAGTTTTTTTTCCAGATTTTATGTTCTGATTGTTTATCACTCTCTGTTCCTTTATTAGATATGATAACTTTTTAACCTAAGAGAGATATATTTATATATGATATAGATGTGTGTATATAGATGTATGTGTATAGACATGTTCACTGGTCTATTTTTATCCTGTTAGTCTTGTGCTTCATTAGTTTATTTTTATGATTGAAATATTTTCTTCTCTCTTTAACCAGTACAGCACAAATTCAATTTTAAAATTATTCATACAGCATATTTAATACACATTCCCATATTTTATAAAAAGGGATAACAACAATAATCTTTAACCTTGCTTCATCACTCTCCAAGACATTAGAAACCTATGCCCAAAGCATATAATTCTGAGAAGCTTCACATGGTTCTGTTTAGTGGGTGACTCTGGAACTGAGGAATCCAGCAAGGAAGAGAGGAAGGGTGAGAATAAAGTGGGGAGGGAGCACAATGGACTAGGGGGGTGGATTTCAGGTGTTCTGGTGGAGGGATCACTATGGTGATAACACATGAAAGCGGGGACCCTCTACTCCCAAAATATAAACAGTTGTAAAACAACACTACCTCAACCGGTGGTGGTGATGATGGTGGTGGTGATGGTGGTGAGGAAGCACGGGCTGCCACATTAACCACACTTTGGGTGTTGGTGCTCAATGAATGCATGAAATGAATAAAGAAAGAAGTGAACTGACTGAAAAATTAAATAAATAAAACAACCTTTTCATGCATGAAAAATTAGAAGCAGGGGCCTCCCTGGTGGCACAACGAGTTGAATCTCAGCACTATGAAGATGTCCGCTGCCACTGCAGCACTGAGTTCGGTCCCCAGCCAGGGAGCTTCCCACAGGGCGCAGCAGACCTCTCCTGTCTCCCCGCTGCTGCCCTCAGCAGTAGATCTCAGTGGATCCACCTGTTCTCCCCACTCTGTCTCTGGCGAATCCTCTTGCCACCCCACACCTTTGGCCTACACTCTAGCTTTATGCATAAATAAATAAAGATTTTTTAAAAATTAGAAGTAATCTATATCCCTGCAACATAATACCTTTCTTGGGTAAGCCTTTGAATGTTAAAAAAATAATAAAGGACTAGGGTGCCTCTGTAGGGGGGCTCTGGAATGGTCACATGCACATACACATCTGAGAACCTGTGACCCCACACCCTAAGTCATATACAATATCGTAAACCAATGTTACCTCAGTAAAATTACTAAAATTAAAATAAATTGCGTCCTTAGATGAATCCTAGAGTTGAATTTTAGGGGTAAAATCTTACACAATTTTTAATGTCATCGGTTGCATTAAAATTTGCCAACACTGTTTTTTAGTCACCAAGCAATATATGGAAGTCTCAGATTTTCTTAGTTTCACAACCACCTTTAATATCACTCAAGCATGAGCGAGATATTTGTAAAACTTTCCT
Organism: Scalopus aquaticus; assembly: GCA_004024925.1. NCBI lineage: Eukaryota > Metazoa > Chordata > Mammalia > Eulipotyphla > Talpidae > Scalopus > Scalopus aquaticus. The sequence goes on along the minus strand of PVIJ01007930.1, from coordinate 56,202 downwards.
TTCTCCAATAAATCTATTACATGGGGAGATATTTGCACTAATTATTTAGATTGATCCTTTAATATACTGTAGTAAGTCTTTTCATCCAGCCAGTAAAATGTCCTTTTCATTCTAATTGTTGACTTATTCCTAAAATCATTCTCAACATTGGAGGCTAAGTTAAATTTACTAAGAATTTGTATAAAGACTTATTTTTAAAGCCTCAAGAGATATATGAGGATGGTGGCACTCTTTAGAACTGTTAAAGTTTGCTTCTTCTAGTCAAACAGAGAGCTCTGTGACATTTTTAGGGGAAAGCAGACCCAGTAGAAAACTGGAGCATAGAGATTCATAACGTTAATACATCACTGTTAGGGCCGTGGCTGTGTTTCTGCTGCCGTTTGATGCCTTTGGAGGTAACCTGCCTTTGACACTGAACTTTTCTAAATATAAGGAGTTCCCATGTTTAAAGTAAATGGAGCATTCTGCCTGCTTTCCTCATTGAAGACATCTGAGACAGCTGTGTGCTGGGCATGCAGCCCATGTAATGTCCCTTGTGTATTTCTCAGGGTGAAATTTGCCCTTCATGTGTTTTTTTATCCATTTCTAAAATATTCATTATAAACATATATGTGGCAGAAATCTTCCTAGAACTGGGGGCATAGTATCCGATCCTTACATTCCAGTAGGCAAGGGAGTGGGGAAAGAGATACATTAAAAAATATGTAAAGAGTATGTGCAGTGGTGAACAATGCTGTGAAAAAAAACACACCAGGCTTAGAGGGAGAAAGCGTAGGGTTGAGAGAGACTGGTGTATTGCTAAGCAGAGAGAATTTCCCTATGAAACAACCATGAGCAGGGGAATAAAGAAAAGGAGGGGATAGACTTGGCTGCTGAGAGAGAGTTAGCAAGACAGCAGCTACAAAATCCAAGGTCGGATTATGTCTTCTGTTCTAGAACGAGTGAGAGGCAAGTGAGGTTGGGCGACGTAACAGTCCAAAGAGGAAAGTGAGTTCAGGGAGACACTGGGGGCTCAGGTTATAGACTATCTTGAGTCTTAGTAGACTATCTTAGAGTCTACTAATAGTCTTATAGACCATCTTGAGAACTTTATTTTTTTAATTATAAACATAGTCATTGGAAGATTTTTAGCAGAGAAATGGCACTATATGACCTTTTTAACATTTTCCTCAAGACAGTTAACTACAATGTTGAGAGGAAATTGTAGGCTTTTGTGTTAGTTTCTTGTGCATGTCCTAACAAATTACCACTAACTTGGTGACTTCAACAGAGCATGTGTTATTTTACAGTTAATAAAGAAGTTGGGCATTCTCCTCATTGAGCTAAGATAAAGGTGATGGCAGGATACATTCCTTTCTGGACGCTCTCAGGAAGAATCCAGTTTGTTTCCTGTTCTCCAGCTTCTAGAGTCTGCCCTCTTTTCCTTCCTCTGTCTTTGAAGCCTGGTAATACTGGACATCTTACATCTTTCTCATTCTCTCTTCTGCCTTCCTGTTCTGTTTTCTAGGGAACTGTGATTCTGTTGGCCCTACTCTGTTGTCTTAATTCCTTCTTACCAATTTCTAACATGTTCATATATTCTGAAGATTAGAATGTGGACATATTTGGGGGCCCTTTTTTCTGTTGTCTCATATAGGATAAGCCTAGAAGCAGAAACATTTAATAAAAAGCTGTTGAATGTCCCACTAGTGATAACTAACAAATAGGTGGGAAATGAGGGCAATAGAGAAAAATGGTTGGATTTTGGAAATATTTTGAAGGCATAACATGAGATTTCCTGATGCACTATTTGAATGTACGTATGTGTGCCTGTAAGTGTGTGTGTGGTTTTGAGGAGGCAAATGCAGTTTTAATTCTTGATAAAGTAATGGAGTGATGCCAACTGGACAAGAAAAGCTGTCCAGTGCCCCCTTGGCATGCAGAACTTCAGAGATGAGTGAGTGTAGGGGTGAGGTAGGCAGGTATGAAACTTGGTAGCTTTCAAAACTTGTGGCAGAAAGAGATCATCTAGAAAATGTGTATTGATCAAAACACAAAAAAAGAGCGTGCAGAGCATTTGAACACTCTACTCATCATGGAGAAGGATGAGAAGGAGGAATAAAACAGAAACATTGAAAATAAACAAAGTGGGTTAAGAAATGTATTTTCCGGAGGCCAGGAGAGAATTTATTTCAGGAAACAGGGCTAGGCAACAATACCCAGGGTTTCTGAGAGTACCAACAAGATACGAACTGAGAAATGATGATGGGAAACTGCAAAATGGAGGTCACAGTGACCTTGAAAATAACAATTTCTGTAATGGAAGAATCTTTAGTGTAAGTGAAATAGATTCAACAGAAAGAGATGAGAGAAAATGGAAGTCAGCATGAAGAAAAGACTTTCGGAACTTCTGTTGTTAGAAGACAAATGAAGCTCAGGAAACACTAAGCTCTGGGCGAGATTTTAATCTTGTTATGTTTTTTTCCATTTGAGATATCGCTCCAAAAACAGATTATGGAATAGGGCTGAATACTTAACAACAAACATAATAGTAACCGGAAAGAGGAAGATTAGTGAAACGTTCATTGCAGGTGGCCTTCCCAGTGTCATATACTTCTGCCCTGAGATTACATCGACACTCTATGTCATGTCAATCATTCTTGTCTCTACTACTTATCTTGTTTAGGTGCTTTAAATTGTGCTGATCTACCTACCTATCAGTCTATCTCTATATACTTATATGTATGTGCATATAGGTCCATGTGTGAGAGAGAGAATGCTACAGAGAGATCTATAAAGATGTATATACTTAGAGAGGGAGATGATTGTATTTCTTAATTGGTTGTTGCAAAGATATAGAAATTCAATTAAAATTTGGAAATGGTCTTTTATCCTCCAAAATTGCCAGTCTGTTTTTAATTATAGTAACTTGCTCATAAATTCTTTTTTTAAACTTTTTACACATACAATCATATCATCTGCAAGTAACAGCAGTTTCTTTCTTTTCATATCCTTTCAGCATAAGTCAATGGGATTGGATTTCTAAAACCTCAGCTCTAGGTTTCTTAGCTGACCTCCAAATCTCAGTCCTACCCTTTGTAGTGCATCCAAATACTTAGCTAGTTAAAAAAAACCCAAGGCTCTGGGCCAACAATGATTGGCAGAAACTCCAAAGACCAAAGACGAATTCACAAAAATTGGCTTCAACACTAGGTCATCCTTTGGGGAGTTTTGCTTTCTTGCTATTTCTGGCCTCCAAAGAATTTCTTCCTTTTCCTGAAATTTAAAAATGCTTTTTAAAAATGGATTTATTTCGTTTGCTTTTCCTGTTTCAACTGTCATTTTCTGTGATTGTCCTTCTGGGAGAGATTGAGGTTTATCTGAAATTTTACTCTATTTTATTCCCAGAATTTCTTATTTTTTGCTGGGAATGATTTGCTTTAGTCATCACTATTATTATTTTTTTAAGATTTCTTTATTTATGCATACAAGAGCTGGGATGCAGGCTAGAGGTGCAGGGCTGAGAGGACTCCCCAGAGACAGGGTGGGGAGCAGAACAGGAGGAGCCGCTGAAATTCACTGCTGAGGGGAGCAGCGGGGAGACAGGAGAGGTCTGCAGCACCCTATGGGTCATCTCCCTGCCCGGGGATTGAACTCGTGCTGCAGTGGCTGTGGACATCTTCATAGAGCTAAGACTTAACCCCTGCGCCCCCAGGGAGGCCCTAGTTATTATTTTTGAGGTAGCAAAAATCATGGTCTATTTTAATGCTCGTGTGAATTAACGGGTAGCGACAGAATAACCAGTGATGCAGGCCTGAGGGCAAACACCTGCTGACTGTCTCTTTGTATCAGGATCTGAAGCGGAAACAGGCTGCGAGACCAGGTGCGGAGACGCTGTGTGACGGCCCCAGACGGCAGGTGAGCGGTGAAGACACCTGAGCGCCGCAGACTGGCTCCTGTCTTCCCTTCCTCTCTGGCCCTTGCTGAATTCCAGCAGCTTTGCATGGACTTAGGCTGAATGTCCCTTACTCTCCACGCCTCGCAGGGAAAGTGGAGGCAGCAGCCGTCCCACCCTCCGGAGCTGGCCCCAGCGCGCACCTGGGGCCTGACCCCTCCCGGGCCTCCCTGTCCGCGCGAGCATGCTGCGGGGCGCTGGGCGAGCGCACCTGCGGCTGCAGACACCTGGGCGAGGCGGCGGGTGTGGCTCGGGCCCGCGCAGATGCCGACTCCTGCCGGGAGATCCAGGGAGGCCGGAGCGGGCGCAGGGGGGCCCAGCGAGGAGCCGCAGGCCGCACGGGCGTTTCGCTGGGCCTCGAGGTCGCCGCCGCCTCCGGCCCCATTCCCTGGGCCGCCCTGGGCCGGTCCCGGGCCGGCTTGCATCTTCAGGCCTTATTTATCGCGTGGTGATTTCCAGGTGAGTCCCTCCAGGCTCAGTTTCTTGAACTTTCTGAATATTGGTGGCCACCTTGAGCGCCCTACATTGGTATGGATGGTCCTGCCTGTTTCTGTGATCCATTTTACTAGTCCTTGGAAAAACAAATCCAGAAGTAGAGACCGTTAAAGGCATGCTTGTGAGTAGCTAGCTCACAGGAAATTTGTGATGAATTCCTCCCTCCTCCTCCTCCGTGGGGCTCGGTCAGCGGGAGCTTCAGCGAATTATCGTGAAACTCGCTCTCCCCGGGAGTTTTCGGGGGACGTGGGATGTTCCAAGGGCAGCAGAAGGTCACGCGTCGTATTTCCTTCTTTGCCCCTCACTTCCTCTGACTGTAAAAGGTCCAAGTTTAGCTTAATGGATCTTCAGACTTTACACCAACCTCACTCTCTTGTAGGTAGGTCATTACGAGCTGGATTTTAATGCCAGATTAAGTTGATTTGGTCACATTCTGTCCTTATGGAATTTGGTAAATAAACTGACTACAAGCAAGTGAAATTTGTAAATGAGCGTCTGACGGTACATTTTTGTGCCAACAGTCAGAAGACTGTACTTTGATCTAAGATGCTAATTGGTCAAATAACACTCTAGTTTATGATTCCCTCAAAATGGGGCCACCTGTTAAATGAATGGAGGCATTAAATTGAAGGGCAAACATCATCCCTTCATGCTGATAATTTCAGAAACTTTTTGGAAGAGACAGAAGCCCTTCAACTTGCATGTGTCTGTTATTGTCTCAGTTTTCCTCTTTCTCCACATTTTTTTTTTGAGTCTCCTGCCTGTATCCCAGGAGCAAAATTCATATTCCAACAGGTTTCAGCCATGTTATGCTAACACGGTATACATTTAGTTAAAAGATCTTACAGTTTATGTTTTACGACATTTTCAAAAGGACAGAAAGCATGTAATTTTTTATGCTTTCCAGCTGAGAGCGAGTCATCCCTATTAGTTCATATGAGTAGAATTTAATGTGTTTCAACAAGGAATAATTTTATTTCCAACATTTGCAATAAAGTAGTCATCATTTAGTTCAGTTTGTAATGTAAGTTGGGATGGAGTCTTATTTACTTATTTTAAGCTTTGTTTAAGCACAGATCTATGGGCAGAAGAGCACTATCTAAATTCTCTATTATGGTGATTAACCTCTAAAAGCCAGGGTGAAGTAGAAGACTGGGTAATGTTCAGGAAGTCACGAGTCCTTCTTCAACCACGCACTGTGCAAACGACTCCACTGCTCCTGGACTTAGTTCTAATATGTGCCTTCAATTATGTCCACTTTTTGGGATTCAATTTTAGATACCGGTGGTTTTTCTGAGGTATGGAAAGGCCCATTTACTATAGAAGGCCTCTTGTGCCAGACCCTAAGCCAAACCTTTATGATGTAACATGAAGGATTGCTTCAGTGTGCTCAAGACAACCTCTCGGTTCTTCACATTAATTCGTCGTCTCTCACCCTCTCCCAGACGGTGAAGTGGGAGCCATACTTTCCTTTCAATAGAAAGCAACGAGGAATGGGGAGGAGCTGTTCAGTGAGGAGGACAGTGCTAAATTCATTCCAAAATCCAATATTCTGGGGGAAGAATTAATGTTGTATGACTGCAGCTGGTGAGGCTGGCTGTTCTAAATATATTTTCAGTATCTGCTATAGATACACAACAGACACAGTGTCTCCTACAGCCACATATATCCATTCTTAGAAGCTATTCTCCAGCCATGAGAAGTGATTATGTGTAGGTGGGGCTCTTAAATTATTTAACATTACAAAATTTGGCATGACACTCTCCTAGTCTGCTTCCAAAAATTGGAACCTTCTAGTAAATACCTGAATTTCTTCCTAATTTTTTTATTTTCTCCTTTTTAACGAAGAATACTGAAAAGGGATATATAAATTATTATTTTAAAATATTATGATTCAGTTGCACAGGACAGGCTTACAATTTCAGAGACCTTCTTTAAAATAAATTCGATTTGGGAAATTATCATCAGTGTGTCTCTTATATCCAGATATTCTTAGATCAGTATGGATTAATTTCAGAAAATTTAAATCTGTGATTGGTGTCTATATTTTATATTCTTAGATTCAAATGGCTAAACTTGAGTTTGGGGTATGTTATGGGCATATCATGTTAGAGACTACAATTTAACAAAAATTATAAAATTTTGTGAAAAGTGTCTAAAATATACTTTAATACGGTAGTTTGATGGTTCTGTGTACCTGTCCCTGAAAAAAGGGAGAAACAGGAAAAGTCTTGACTACCCTTCTATCTCTAGGTAGTAAATGTCTCTCACTTCTCTCTCAATAAGCATGTTACAAGTTTTTAAATGTTTAGTCTTCTAAATTTTGAAATTATTTTTGAAATAAACAGTATTACTCAAGGTAAAACTTCAAATAAGGGAAGTACATTATAAGTATATTATGATCACCAGAAAGTATATTATTATCATCACGATTTTATTTTTCTGAAATCACTAGAAAATAACACTGCTGAAAACATGCTATTCAAAAAAGCCTAACACATGATTCAAATATAAAATAAAACTTTTGAAATATTTCCTTCAGTTTATTAATAAATAAGGGAATAGTTAATGGGTATTACAAATAAGTTGTTGGTTTAGTAATGCCCAACAATATTGGTAATGCCCAACAATATCATAAACTGTCTACTTTAGGATTATTTATTCCTTTGTACATAACCTGGTTGCATTTATTTTGGACAAAAGTATCCAAATTAAATTCTCTTTGTAAAGAATTGTAAAATAACCTAGACAATAGAAATTCAAGTCCTACTTTCCAGTGAAAGTATTCGTAATAAATAATTTTGCCTAATTCTAAGGACTGAATAATTCCTCCAGCAGAAATTTCTTCCACATATTTGAAGAACTCTAAACATTGGTTATCCCTGTATAGAACACAAAATTAGCACACTCAAACCTTAGGCTAATAACTGTCCCAGTAAAGTAAAGGACATTTTTTACCTAAAGTTAATAAGACCTGAAATGATGGTGTCTGATATAAAAAATGTACATTTGGACAGATCTTAAATATTTTTTATATGGTTCTGTGGCTGAAGTTTCTGAAACTTTTTAGCCTTGGTGTGAGATGTAGGTGTAATATTTGAAGTGGAAATAAAATTAATTTAAATTGCACATGATTATAATGAGTAATAAGTGAGGAAATGTTCATAAAGCCTTAGAATATTAACTGGTATATACTAAGCACTCATTCACTTTTAGCTCTTTTATCCTTTCCCTCATTAATCTTCCCATCCTCTTCATCAAACATAATGCGCTCTATCATCTTAAGTATCAATTATGTAAAGGAAGACAATATATTTTTTCCAAGTTGTAGAAAATAAATACTTCAAAGGTGAATGAATCACCATACAAAAAAGGGTTCAGTCTCTCTCAGGGCAAGTTAGCAGGGCCTCAGAGTCTCTGCTTTCTTGGTTCTTAGAGATCAGATCAAATACAATTCAACTAGATTAAAAATAATTGAAGATATTTTAGTATTTCATTAATTAAACACAATATATGAGATGAAGAGAGAAAATTATATATATATATATATATATATATATATATATATAAAACATTCTATACTTTGTTATCGAGGCAAGCTGCTAAATGCCTTCTCTTTGATACCTATTTGGCATTCATTAGGTATACTTGTGATAGGATTGTCCACAAAAGAAAATAAGTAAAATATGTACAGATATTGCCTGAGAATTATGGAATATTTACAGTGTCCTTCTAAATGCAGTATATAAATTAACTTATTTCCCTCCACATACCAATTCTGTGCGGGGTATCTACAGTTATTTCTACTGAAAACATTGGGAAAAAAGACTCGGAAGTTGGGTAGATCACAAAGAAGGACACGGAAAGCAATGGCAGAGAAGCTTTGAAGCCAGAAAACACGGTTTCAGAGCCCTTCCACTCTCTTGAGAAATGCTGTCTTACTCAAAAGAAATAGAAACTATTTCTAAAGACAGAAATGCAGTTCGAGACTGCTCTTCCTGTGTTAAGGGATGAATTGTATGCTCCCCAAATTTGTATTTCAAAGTTCGAAGCCCCAATACCTCAGAATTTGACTGTGTTTGGAGACAGGCTTTTTTCAAAGTAATATTTATTGCAACGTCCTATGATTTCTATGCATCATGTAAATCAACGTCTGTATATATTACATTAAGCTCAGCACAAAAAGTCCAATTCTGTTCTCCACCTTACTATGGCCACCTTTACCCAATTTATCCAACCTCTTTCCCTCAACCCTCTAGGAATTTTAAAGAGCACAATTAATGTAAAATCAGGCCATATGGGTTCCCCCTAATTGAATATGGCTAGCGTCCTTATAAGGAGAGGAGATGAGAGATACGGGGGCAGGTGTGAACAGATCAGACCTGATGTAAGGATACAAAGGAAGGCGGACGTCTGCAAATTAAGGAGAGAACTCTTAGAAGAAACCAAGCCCAGCAGTGCTTGATCTGGAGCTTGCAATCTCCAGAAACATGAGAAAATAAATTTCTGTAGTTTAAGCCACTCAGTCTCTGGTATTTTGTTGTTAGACCTAGGAAATTAATGCAAAATGTCTTTGCTTACTTTTTCTCTACAGAAAACTAGCTACACAAGTGCAGTAACATCTGCTAACCTATAGAAACTGCATCTTTATATACACCGTATTTATTAATCATCTATTACCAGTAACTTCCTATTAAAAATAAAATCCTGCTACCCCTTTGGTGGTTAAAAATCATCACAAAGAAAAGTACTCTGAAATCTAACTACATAAAAATAAGTAAATGCATAACAAAGAATTAGCTATCTTTGCATTAATGACTTTAATCTTAGATGTCAGCGTTCCTTTTTTTTACATTATCACATTTTATGTGAATTTATCATAGGTGTGAAAACACAGAAAATATTAGTCAGTTTTGAGTAAATAGAAAAAAAATCCACTCTATGTACTGCCTCTGAGTAACTATTAAACAACATGATAACTGTTTGAATGTGTAGTTAGATGAGAAAATGAATCTTGACAAAATCTTGAGGTAAAACTGAATACCTGCAGACAGGTGTTGAATGGTGAATTTATATTTTCAGATTAAAAGATGGAAAAATGAACAGAGGCTAGTCCATTCTTTCATAGTCATGGACTGAAGTTTGCATATTTCTACCTCTAGCATGAAGCACAGCACGGTATGGGGAACTGACATCATTTACCAGCATTTTCTGTATCTCTCTGACCCTGAGAATCTGTGGAATATTCAGATACGCCTCCATAAATGCCCCTGGTGCTTCCTCAGCACTGAGTCAAAAGCAGTTGATCTGGGTGTCCTCCTCCCCGCTGTGGCGTCAGGCATGGCTGCTGCTGCTCTTGTGTTTTTTTTAAGAGTTATTTATGCAGACAAGAACTAGGGTGCAGGCCAGAGGTGTGGGCCATGAGAGGAGTCACCAGAGACAGAGTGGGGAGCAGAACAGGCAGATCGACCGAGACACACTGCTGAGGGGAGCAGCCGGGAGATGGGAGAGTTCTGCTGTGCCCTGTGGGAAGCTCCCTGGCTGGGGATCGAACTCGTGCTGCAGTGGCTGCGGACAGCTTTATAGTGCTGAGACTTAACCCCTGTGACACCAGGGAGGCCCTTCACATTTTGCCTTAAATGATGATTACAACTCCCCCTTTTGCATCAAGTGATTCTTCTGATTCTTGTTCTGATGGGAGTTTGCATGAGAGAACAGTCTTGAGTTTGTTCCATGACAAATTCTATTCCCCCCCACCCTTCGCAGTATTAAATTTGAAATAATTTTCTTTTCTTAACCAACAGCTGTCTTCATAATTCACGTCTAAGTGTGGTGAGAGATCTCTGATGGTCCTGAGCAGGGCAGGCCCGTGTCTCCAAGATCCCGCTAATCGCCCTGATCTGACAAGGGAAAATAAGAGGTAAGATTGACTGGCAGCAAAGAATAGCCATGAAATGCATGGGCTAAGGGAATTTGATTTACTTATTTAACTGAGTTTGAAATGGGATATATAATATGGTGCAAGTGAGGGTCAGGGGAATATTAAATAAAAGATTAGGGAATGGAAATATCACCTGGGTTTGACTGACTATCAAATAAACACAATATATATTTCCTCAGTTCCCTTGGAATCACTTTATTAAAATAGCTTCCTTTCCCATTTTCTAAATGTATATTTTCTGTTGGGAGGAAGAAAATGCTGGCAGGACATTTTTATTAGGGCTTGAAGTCACAGAATCTGTACCAGAAAATAGGAATTTTATCGATCTTCCTAATCAATGTGTTTTCCTAATTGATAGCTTTGTTAAGTAGATTAGGTGTAGCACAGAGACCCTTTTTCTGTTAATTTATTAACAGTATCAACCCATACAAACATTGTGTGCTATTTGGAAGGCAAGAGTCCAAGGTTTATTTATATGAAAGAAGACAAATAAACTTGAGAAATGATTCACAATTGTCAAGAACATAAACAACATACTAAAGTGCCCACAAAGGAAAGACATCTCTGGCAGAGCAACCTAAAAACAATGTCTCTGATTTCCTTGTTACTGAAAGAATGGCAGAAGGTGACAAATACATAGAAAAGGTTAAGTTCATCAAAAATTGTCTTTGTGAGGAACACTTAATTGTTCATGCTTTAGATTCTGGACCTCAGCCTTACTAACTTTCTCACATAAATTTCAGTATGTGAACGAGTACGGAAAATGTTTTTAACTTGTTTTTGATACTTGAGATTTAGGTTATGAAGTTTTACATTTATTGTGAAAAACACTTATTTTGCAAATACGTGAATATTATTAGACTTAAAACTTGTACTTCTTTCTTACATTTGTGAAAAAGGTACTTTTTTGAGAAAATAGATTTTTATTTTGCTTTATTTAAATTTCTTTAGATTTCATGAAAAATATTTGATGACTCAGTGTGTCCCTATATCCCTGTGGAATTTCACACAAAAAGATGTTCACTGTATTTTAAAGACACAGGTCCATTAAAAAAGTAAACTATATTCAGTTCTGGTACTTAGTGGATTCCTGTGTATCTTTAGTAGCGAATAGATTAATAGAGCTTCTGGATGTTTTTCTTGTAAAACTCCTAACAAAGTGATCTTTGGAATAGATAAGTAGATACTTATCACTTTCATTTTATGTATAGTTGAATAAAAATGAATCAGAGATGCTATCTTTTTAAAATGTTTCCAAAATTTGCTTTGACAAACACTAGCTTATCATGAGTATGTCAGTGGGAAAATAATGTTCTGTTAGGTTTGTGGGAAACACTGTAAAGAAACTGAACTATAGCTGGAGCTTTGCATTTTTAGATAAAATGGTTAGTAATAGCTTAAAAGTATGACCTGATGCAAAGTCTTCATACAAATGTCTTTTTGACTTTGCAGAAGCATCACAAGAACTTGGGGAAGTGTTCAGTGGAGAATTACTGTGTAACCCAGGGAGGAATTCAGAGAATTAGTGATAAAATGGATAGTGGAGGCTAAATAATAAAAAATATTGATGACGACATGACCTATTCTGACACCCTGACCTTTTATTTTTTTTTTTAATTTGTGTTTTTATACCATTGTCCTTTCCTGTACAATATTTGACTTCTCCCCTCGGGGAGAGTCCCTGTAATTTCCCCCCACATTAGCCCCCGTGAATCATCCACACGTCCTTGTGCTCTCCCCTCCCCCTTTGGACCTCTCCATCTCCCCTGCTCGGTGCCTCAGATCTCTGGACAGCTTGCAAGTTTTGTCTTTCTCCTGACCCTTTGTTTGTTTTCCTTTATTCCACCTAGAAGTGACAGTATCCAGTGTTTGTCTGTCTCCTTCCACTTTATTTCGCTGAGCACACTTCCTTCCAGTTCATCCATGCCGCCACAAATGGCATGGGTTTATCTTTTTGATCACTGAGTAGTATTCCATTGTGTATTTAGACCACATCTTCTTGATCCAGTCATCTGTTTTGGAGCATTGAGGCTGTTTGCATATCTTACCTATTGTAAAAAGTGCGTTAATAAACAGGGGTGCAGGTTTCCTTTCAAATTAGTGTTGTCTCCTTTGAGCAGATTCCCGGGAGTGGAATCACTGGATGATTAGGTGGAGCCACTTTTAGTGTTTTAAGGCTCCTCCATGCAGCTTCCCTTAATGAGTGAACCAGTTTGTGTTCCCACCAGCAGTGTGGAGGGTTCTTTTTTCTCTACATTCTCACCGGTATTTGTTGTTGCTAGCTTTTTGTTGTTGTTTTATGGGCCATTCTCACCAGCACACCAGTGCCTTTCAAAATATAATGGTAGTGTGCTATTTCGAACACCAGTGGGGAGCATCAGCAAAATGGTTGACTGGGAGGCTCCATGGTCTTATGACCCATGGGGACATCAAAAACGAGCCAAAACGTGACAAAATAACCGGAGAGAAACAGTGGAGAACAGTCAAAAGTCTACAAGCAAGCAAAAGCGTCCCAGACCAGAAAAAGGCACATTCAGAATGGTGGGAAATACTGTGATGGTTTTATTTGCTCTTTTCCTACAATACCCAAGTGTGCTTAGCCTTGGTCTGGAGGTAGCAGCAGCCCAGACCCCAGCTCCTCCCCTGAAGCAGAGACAAGTATAGCAGACCTCCCTTGCAGGGGTCTCTGACCCCTCTGGTGGCTGCATGGATGGCTGATCTCTGTCCTGCCTCACATGCTCAGCAGGAGGAAGAGACAGCTGCAGGGGTTCGGCAGACCCACATTTGTCTGGGGCAAGAGATGATCGGTGGAGACGTACAGAGCCCTGCTAAGACCCCAAAGAGAACTGACATGAGACTCTTTGGGACATTAAGTGGCTTAAAAGCAGTGACTTATGTGGGTGTATTGATAAAAGCCCCTCAGGGCCTCCCTGGTGGCCCAATGGGTTAAGTCTCAGCACTGTGAAGCCATCAGCAGCCACTGTAGCACGAGTTCGATCCCCAGCCAGGGAGCTTCCCACAGGGCGCGGCAGACCTCTCCTGTCTCACCCGCTGCTCCCCTCAGCAGTGTGTTTCAGTAGATCTGCCTGTTCTGCTCCCCACTCTGTCTCTGGGGAATCCTCTCACATACACCCCACCTCTGGCCTACACCCCAGTTCTTGTCTGCATAAATAAATAAATCTTTAAGAAAGAAAAAGGCCATGTGTGCATATTCACATAGCCTGAGATGCCCCTGAGCTTCGCCAGGGCTGGCCCAGACTCAGCATGCAAAGCTCGTTACTGGCAGATTTCTGCAGCTGAGAGCCAGTCTGCAAAGCCTGGGCGTGGAGACTGTTTTCCAAATACCTAGTTGTCAAAAAAAATTGTAAGGTATGTAGAGACACAGTAAAATATAGCTTATTCAAAGGCAGGAAATAAAGCAGAAGCAACGTTTCTGAAGAACCATAAGCTTCATACTTGAAACCACTTAAAGATGGTCAAATGCCTAAAGGGAAACTTGGATGAAGAACTGTAGGAGATTGGTAGTGTTCGGGGAATTCAGAAAAAAGTGTCTTGGAGAATTTTAAAAATGGACTGGATGTTCTGGATTGTAGTTTTAAAGTGCAGCACTGACTGCTACCTAGGGGAGCTTTTCTTGGAGGCAGGAAGGATGCCAGGTCTCTGTCGTGGGTTCGTTTTATCCATCCCGTAAAGAAAAGAGAATGGACAGGTGTTGCAGTTACAGACCCAGCCGCAGATGGCAGAGAACATCAATCAGGTCTCCATTGGGTACATCTTAGCTGAGTTGTCTGCCTGTCCTGATACAAGGACAGACATCCGAGGGCAGGGGGTAGCCATGAAGTATAACACAGTGAGTTTTACGTGGTAGGCAAAAATCAATCACGTATTATATTTGAAACCATATAAGACACCCAAGTGGAGATCAGATAGACAGAGTTGTGTATATGATTCTGGACATCAGAGGAAAGAGTTCGACCTTGGCAGAGGACATTGATGCAACTGTAAAGTGTAAGAATGGCTGACATCACTTACGGAGAAAGTGTGGAAGGTGAAAAGGGGGGCTCCTAGGCTGTCTGCCAGAAAGATGCCCACTGGTTACCCTCAAAACTCAAGACATAAAAATAGCTTCCAAGTGATATCTTTGGGGCTAAACCAAAACCTTATTATTCAAGAGGAGCAGTGAGGCTGCTGCCTTGTCAAACTGGAGTTGGGAGCTCTCTGCTCCTGTACGTTGAACCCGGTTCTTGAGCGCATCCCAATAGCGGAGCTGAAGTAGAAGGTGTGCTGCTCCATGAAGAATCAGTTATCAGATGAAGGCAGAGCTTGTTAATGTCAAGTGAAGTGCCCGGGTCACAGGATAAAAAACCAAAAGACATCAGTGCTGATGAAAGCACTTTCAGAGGAGAGGACACTCTGGATAGAGCAGACGTGACTCAGACAGAAACGCTTGACTTGGTAACCTGTCGACCATGGAGAGAGAGAAAACAAAGTTAACCCCAAGGATATGATCTTGGATGACTGAAAAATAAAACAAGAATAATGGCAGTGCAACCACTACTGCCAGTAACGAAAGGCAAGATAGGAGAAGAACTCGATTAAGATAGAGGATGAATTTTGTCGAATATGATTAACTTACAACATAAAGAAAAATCCCAGTTTTCTTCTTTTCGTAGTGCCACACTTCTGACACTGGGTTGTGTCGTGGTTGGTGATTAATGTCTCTTCTGTCCCTCTCCCATCCCTGGAGAATGGGGGGTGGGCTGGAAGTTCCAAACTTCTTCCTTGGCTTAGTCTTTCATCCCCAACCAAGAGCCCAACAAGAAATACTCCATTAGAACAAAAGGTGTCCTATCATCCAGGACATTTCACAGGATTTAGCGAGCCTGTGTCAGGAACCAGAGGTCAAAGATCAAATGCCAGGTAGCTGTCAGAGATTCATTTTATCCATCCCATAAAGAAAGGAGAATGGACAGGTGTTGCAGTTACAAAAGCTATCATGCAGGAAAATACCTTTTGCCTGAAAACGGGGAAAGAGACCAATGTGCACATATTTTCTGTTATTTCACACTTAAAATACCAGCATAAGACCTAATTGATAAGAAATTGTAAATCTTAAGCTCTGTCACTTTAGAAACTGAGGGACTCGAGAGGACAAAATGCACAGGGCCAGTCAGGTCGAGAACCTAAAGGACCTCATAAATGTATGAATTCGGAAGATAACGCTAGTGAGTGGTTCACAGCAGGCAAGTGGCCAGAAATGGAACTGACACCCTGGAGCAAACTGCACATAAAAATTAAAACATGAGGTTTTAAAAGAGGGAGGATTTTGCTCAATCATTTGTCTGACTTTACTGAATATTATAGAAAATTTTATTTTATATTTTACACTCAAGCCAAAATTATTATTCACTTGTAATTTGTATCAAAAATATAAAACTGTAAGTCTTGTGCTTGTAGAATTGGTGTCAAACCAACAGCCAATGAGAGTAGGCTTGAATATCCAAACTGCAGTTAATCCAAAAACTTGCCCTTTGTATTATATAAAAATTTCAAATAATTGTAAAGGATGAGATAACTTTTCTGATGGATAGTTCCACTTAGATTTTTAAATAAGAACTTACTTTAATCTGGTGAGGATTTTGATTCAAGTGCAGTAAATAACCAAAAATATTCTTTCATCTATATACATAGACTTTGAAAATATGCCTGAAGCTTTCTGTCCTTTTAAGCAATTTGGTATCTTTGGGAATGTTTTTCTCAAAAGAGGAAGTGGGAGCGAACTAATTTCAGGGTCGCAGAATATCTGCTAATGTTGAATAGCTTGTATTTATCCACCTGCAAGGAGACGACTATTTAAGGGACCTTCTGGCCTTTACTGCCTCATAAAGATGATTGCTGAGAAAATAAAAAGAGAAAAGTCTATGTATAAAGGAGAATTACTGACGCTTCAGAATGGGGTATCGTGTGACTTGACAAATGAGAAGAGATTTGAAGCAGGACACTTGCTGTAGGATGTTAGATGTGTCAAACAGGACTTTTACATAGTTATTTATACATGCTCTTAGGAAGCTTTATCCTATTTTCTATAAGTAATAGAGTCCAATGAGAAGTTCCCAAATTTAAATTAATATTTACATTTTTCTTATGAAAAGTAATGCATGTTTATTTATGAAAAGGAAACCTCAGCCTTGCCTGAGATGAAAGTATTGTTTAGTTTTTATCGGATGGGTTGATTACTCTATGATTATGGAAGTTTCTGATGTTCTTTGCACATAATATTATATCCATATATTTTGCAATGCCATTAAGTATATCTGGGCATTTAATTTTTAGTATTTTTCATTATTCATTTTATGTGACTGAACATTTGGTTCAATTTAGGGTATTATGAAATATACAGTAATATTTCACTAGCTATAAATGTTTTCCTGCATGCCCCTGATGCTATTTTATTCATATTCCTAGAAGCAGACTTGCTTCATCAATAATTTAAACAATCAAAAATAGAAAATGTAAAGGTTTATGTTGCTACAAGATTCATATTGCCAAATTATTTTGCAGAAAGTTGTGCTATACCGTAAACTCTAAACAGCAGCTAAAGAGGGCTAAATAAAAACTTAGAATTTTTTCAAATTTCATAGAGAAAATGAATCTTCCCTTGGCATTTTTATATAAATTTGTTTCTATTAATACAGTGATTAAATATTTTCATGTCTTTCATTAATAGCATGCATTTTATCATTTCATTTTTTTTCACTCATTACCCCTGCACACTTATCTACTCAAATATTCAGTTTTTAATATTTTTCAGCTTTTGTGCACTGGGAGAAGTTTTTGCCTAGAGCTCTCCATTTGTTCATTTTTACACAAATGCATGTTGATATATTATGCAAATTGTTCATTATGATTATAATATATACTCACTGTATGACATAAAAAATGACAGGGGAAATAAATAGAATGTAATTGTCCATTTGTTACTGGTTAGAACTTTTTTTTAAGATTTATTTATTTATGCATACAAGAACTGGGGTGGAGGCCAGTGGTGTGGGGGGTGAGAGGATTCCCCAGAGACAGAGTGGGGAGCAGAGCAGGCGGATTGACTGAAATCCACTGCTGAGGGGAGCAGCGGGGAGACAGGGAGGTCTGCTGCGCCCTGTGGGAAGCTCCCTGGCCGGGGATCGAACTTGTGCTGCAGATAGCTTCATAGTGCTGAGACTTAACCCCTGCGCCACCAGGGAGGCCTTGGTTAGAACTTTTCTGTCCCTTTTCTCACTGCTAATGTGGGGATGCTCTTGAACTTGGGGCCCCTCAGATTTCCCTCTGCTTACTCTATTGGTGGCATCAGCATGGCTGCAAACACCCCGTCCAGGTCTCCATCTTGACTTGAACATCTCGTCTGTGCCATCGCGCCAGCTCTCCCTGGTGCCCCTTTAAAGCCTTCTCTACCTCCAGTCTTCTCTCTTTCATTGGTGTCGATTCCATCCTTTCAATTCTTTAATTCTTTACCCTCACAAAAGATAGTGTGACTCCTCAGCCACGATGCTCTTTCTTGTCATTGTCTATGTGGAAATCATGGGGTTTACTTCCAAAATACCCCAAAAATCTGACCACTTTCCACACCTGCTTTTCTATAATTCATTTCTGCTGCAGCGATCTCTCTGCGGGGTCCCTGCAGTTGCATCTGATTGGTCTTCGTGCTTTGGTCATTAAATACAGCTCTGCAGTCTATTCTCAAAGCAGCAGAGGCCTCATTCAAAAAGTTAAGTCAGTTTTGCATGCCGTCCTTTGTCATATACCCTCCAAAGGGTCTGTCAGTTTTTTGGTTTTTTGTTTTTTTTTTCAGTTCAGAATACTTGCTCTGACCCTCAGTACCCTGTTTGAATGGATGCCTCACTGCTAGACACCTGTTTCATGTAACTTGAGCCATGAAGGACTCTGCTGGCCCTTGTGCTTAGTGGACACAGCCCTGCCTGGGCTTCTGTGCTGGACTCGCTGCTCCCTCTGTCCGAAGCTCTCAGGTCGGGAACCCCGGCTAGCTCATCTCACTCAGGTGCTCTCAGTATCGGCTTAAATACTGGTAGCTGAAATTTTCTTAAAGATAATCAGCTACCATCTCAGGAAGGTATATTCATATCACAATTGTTCAATCACTAAAATTGTGAGATCCCAGCTTTCCCACCATGCACACTGCTTTCTACCACTCAAAAATGAAATCAGAAAATAAACATGAGGCATGTTAAGAACGCATTCTCACACTAACAATTCCCAACTATTAAATCTGTGTTCAACCAGGAATATTTATATCCCTCCTAGGGAATTAAATTGCAATAGATAGAACAACGATAAGCCCATTCTCAGCTTCTCCTTTTTGGATCCTCATGGAGTCAGGGTTGGGATTGGTGATTTCTGTTCTCAGAGGCTTCTGAAATGAGCTAGACTCCTACACTCATTAATTCTGAGACTGCACTTTTTCACAAGGCTGAAAATCCAATCATCATTCTATTTCCCATCCCCAATTATGTCTAAGCACATTCCCGTGCAGACTTTTTGAATGATCTGCAGTGAAATTCACTACAGTAAATTTAAGGTAGCCCAATAATAAAATTTTGGACCATCTTTCAAAGTTTAATATACTAAATTGTGAAATCAAATTGTCAAGAAAAAACTTAAATCCAAAATGTAAATCTCTTAGAGTATTATTATTAAAAACATGTCAAAATGTGTCAATTTAAGTTTGTAAATCAAACTTCTTTTACATATATTAAAATGCAAGAAGAAAAAATAGCTCTCTTGGATACAGTGTTACCTTCTTGCAAATTGCAAGAAAGTCCCAGTTATCAACTACAGTATAGGTGGAGTTTTCTCCTCCAATTGTCTAGAATATTTAGAACCTCTCCATTTAAATTTTCTTTGGGACCCACATTTCTGACTCCCTATTCCTGCATCAGAATCTCGTGGCATAGTATCTGGAGTTCATTCTTCATGAACGCTTTAATTCTGCCTGTACTGACTGGCATTTCTCAGTCTTTGGAATGTGAGATTTAGATACTTTCTTTACTTTCATGTCCTTCTAGTTTATTGGATCTTTAATTCCTCTGAACTGCACCACAAATACAGCTGGTTCTGGCTCACAGGGCACACGGGGAGGAAGTTCTACAAGTCTGCCAATCTGTCAACTTTACTGAGTTCTCAAGTCACACTTTTCCTTTATAATTTATAAATGTTATCTGAAAAATAATACATTTTTTGATCTTACTACACATACTACAATAGAACTCCTGTTTTACCCCTATTTAGTATGTCTTATCTTTGCTCAACTTTTTGTTAAAGTCCTAATTCTAGAGTTTTCTTAAGCATGCTCTATAAATTCACTCTCAATAATAGCTAGATCACCTAAGAATTCTTCTAGTGACTCATTTGGTGCTGTATACTACACTTCTCAGTCTTAATCTTATAAAGATCAACTTTCCATGCCCATTGCCATGCAGAAACCCTTCACTTTACCATCTTATGACTACATATTTATCTTGCAAGATTTCTTTCCAACTGGTCACTCTCCATGAATTATTTATGCCCTTTCAGAACAGATTTCATTGTATTCTGTTTATTGCTGTGGTAATATTAACTTGTCTGACATATGCTATCTCATCAAAGAGTAGAGGATACTTTCTTTCATTTTTTCAAGGTCTATGAATTTTATTAAAATCAAAATTCATTTAGCCTTCTATCCCTTGAATACCTAGCCATCTTTCTCCCAGAACAAAGATGCCATTTTAACCACATTTCCCTACATCAATTGCAATGGTATTTGGAGTACAAAGAAGATCAGATTTTTTGATTGTCATCAAGTAATCAGTGAATGTGTTCTAGGTGAGGTGAAATCATCATGTATTGCTTTTTTGTTTGTTTTGAAGGATATTTTTACTGGGTATAAATGTCAGTGTTGATGGTATATTTTAACTGGTAATTTGACCACTCTAATACATTGTCTTCAATCTTTCATAATTTGAATTGTGGCAATCATTAGTGATATTATTGTTCCATTTAAATAGTATTTCTCTTTCTCTACTTTGAAGTTTGTTCTTTTCATCAAATTTCGCAATTAGATTTTGATGCCTTTGCATTTATTTTACTTGTGGTTTGTACTACATGGATTTGTGACTTGATGTCTTTTGTCAGTTTGTTTTTCACCTTTTCAAATAATTCCTTCTGCCTGATGTAACATCTCTTCTTTATTTACCACTTTAGGTCAACATGTTATACCTTCTCTGAATTTTTCAACTTTATTTTTCTCTTAATGCTGTGGTCTGTCAGTATTTGCTGAGCTTGTCTTTTCTAATTAACTTCTCAGCAGGAACTAACGTGCTATGAAAATCATCTCCTATATTCTTAATTACAGTCATTGAAGAGAGGACTTATATTTGATTCATTTTTATAGCTTTTACTTTTGTAATATCATCTTATTTTCTATTATTTATCCAAACATATTACCCAAATATTAAAAATCCTTTGTGATAACTTAAGGCTTACTTTCTAGTACTTGTTTTTTTCTTTTTGCTCTTTGCTATATGTAATATAATTATTGATTAAATGCTGAGCATTCTCCATGAAGACCACAGTGAAAATTTGAGTGTTTAAATCATCGGTTGATAAAGAATGGCCTGAAATGCACCATATGTTCCTGTAAATAATATATTGGTGAAATAGAACGTAGTATATTTTTGCATAAATCTATGGATGCTTTTGTGCTATACAGCAAAGATGAATCATTACAATAGTTTAATCTACAAAACATGATATATATACTTTCTGGCTCTTTAAAAAAATCTTATTCCTATTCTACATGAATATATATTTTCTATAAGTGGCCTTATTTTCGTCCCATAAAGTAGCTAAATAAGGGCAGACTAGCATAAATCCATATAATGTTGAGCTGATTTGGTTTTGTTGTCATAAAAATCTTGTTTTTCTGACTTTTCAAGTAAGATATAACTTTTTTGTAGGTCATGCTTAAAGCTTAGGGTGGTTTTGTTGTCATTATTAGTTTTATTGGTGTTGTTGTAATTATTCTGTTTCATTTTAAGTAAGTATGCTCTAGCTAGGACAGTCTTGAGTTCTCATTTTTTACCCAATCCTCAGATTTTACTTAAATTTTTTTTAACTCCTGTTCTGCTCACTACAGCTTACTCTTGATGATCATTGTGACCCAACTATTACAAATGTGTTTGCTTGTTTGTTTAATATCATTTTAATTATAATTCACATACTATGTTATAGACCCATCAAGAGCAAAATCTATACTCATTTGTCCATCTGAAGCTCCTGAGTCTGTATTACATAGCAGGTACTAAATATTATTTTAATCTACTATAAAACTAATTTACAAGAGACTTTGAAAAATAAGTGTACACATTTAAAGTGCCCATGTTGAAATGTGTCACAAATTTATTCTATAGTCTGATTATAACCAATTTTTATGCCTCTTAAAAACTGTAACTTTTCATAATGTGCTGCAAGAGTTCCAAAGTTGGCATATGATTGTCAATCTTACTGCTATTGAAGAACAATAAAGGAAAAAAATCATTAAAGGATCATTTGGCAAGCAAAATTAAAAAGGAGAAGAAAAGAAAGAAAATAAAGTGTTTTGCTATGTAACATAATCATTCTTTGCAGATGAACACAGTGAGAATGATACTGAATTTTTTTTCATAAGCTATCTTGTAGAATCAATTTTAAAGCAATACAAACATGGTATATTAATACCCTTTATGATTCTTCTCGTCTGTGGTTGTGTTCACATCATATCGATGAAATCTACTTTGGAATTTGTTGAATTCACATCTCTGAGATTCTTACGTCTTATTTTTCATCTTCTGCATTCTAAATCTCCATGCTTTTTTAAACATTTTCTCCACAGTGTTAATATTATGAAAGATCAGAGTATGTAATTTAAGGAAGAACCAAAAGAAAGGAATGTAGGAAATAACTGAATAATTTGAGTTCCTAAAGTTAAATATAGTTCCCGTTGATATTGAAATCTAATTATATAGCAAGATAAGTATTTTAAAAGTCCCATATTAGGAAAAGAGAAGTACATTAAGCATGACTCAATGACAGTTCTAGTTCATGTAAAAACAGTTTTTAAAGTAAGCAATATAGGATTTGTTATGGTGGGTTTGTTTTGTTTTTGTTTTGTTTTTTTGGTCTATTTGTTTTTGTTTTTACATTAAAAATGCAGCAGAGCCCAAGACATTTGCAGTTGAAATCTTCAAGTGATTCCTTTATGGAAGAAACTAGTTAAGCAAAGCTTTATTAACTTGTAGCACTATTCCATGTTGTTACTAGTTAGAGATGCCTTTCCTGTGAGCCATTGAGAGCCTCAGCACACTGAGCAAACTCCAAAAGATTGCAGCCTTTCTAATGTTTAGTGTAAACTGAGAAAACTAAGGCATGAGAAAAGAAAAAAAATGCATTTCTGATCCATAATTCTGAGATGAAACCTGTGCCATAGTTCTGAGATAAGCCCGCCACAGGCACCTATTTAAAGTCTTTGCGCTGTCCTGAAGGTGGGTGAGGTTTCCTCTTCTTCCTGTGAGATAATCCCATAATAGTCTACAATCTGCTGCTACCTGGACCATGGGTCACGGCATCAGAGTTACTTCATCTAGTCTGGGGCTGATAGCTACTCTCTGCTCTCTGATCTCCCCCTTTTTCATGTCTGCTCTATAATCCTTTTTTGGGAAATATTTATTTATGCATAGAAGAACAGGGTGTAGGCCAGAGATGTGGGGGGTTAGAGGACTCACCAGAGACAGAGCGGGGAGCAGAATGGGTGGATCTACTGAAACACACTGCTGAGGGGGGGCAGCGGGGAGACAGGAGAGGTCTGCTGCACCCCGTGGGAAGCTCCCTGGCCGGGTATCGAACTCGTGCTGCAGTGGCTGTGGACAGCTTCATAGTGCTGAGATTTAACCCCTGTGCCCCCAGGGAGACCCTGCTCTATAATCTATCTGATTACAGATCAAAGAGCATGTTTCTTTATCTACTTGTGAAGTTTGTTGAAACCACTAAAACTGTCAGGACTGTTTATGGGAATTGGCTTTCTCTACCTTATTAACAATGCTCCAAACATTGCACAAAAAGTTCTCATGAAATATTTTGATGCTGAATTTTACTTTCCTTGCCTTTTTGTGACCTCACTTGGGTAATTGCAACATATGGTCCCAGCGAGTATGAAAAGTGAGCATGGAATTGAACTGTTTTAAAACATGCCAAAAGCAAGTATAACAAGAAGTTTCCTCACTGTTCTCTAATGAATAAAATGATAATTTACCAGATGTTTCAGATTAGCAATAAGTAGAACTATAAAATCTTTTCAATAGATTTAAGTTAGCAAGAATACAAAATATAATTTATATATTTGAGCTAAGATTTTAAAGTCCAAAATTCATTTAACAGGCTCTTTGTTTAAAACACACAAAAACACATATCATTACTTTTGATTGTGAAATGTACTTTACAGTATGAACGTTTATAATGTTCTATCACAATTGGCGGTAAGGGCCTTCTAAAGTCAAGTAGTGAGTCTATAATTATAGAAGAGCATAGCTGTTCTTAGCAAATTGTGTAATGCTAAGATTTCCATCCTCAAAAGTTTATGTAGAAGGCTGTTGGAATGTTAATGTATTGTTAATGTATTATTTACAAAATTTGTAATGTTAATGTATTATTTACAAAGTTTCAACATGTGGTTAATAGATGTGCCATTTGCAATAATAATAGCAACAATAGTAATAATGAATTAATTTAATCACCTTCACATTTTATGTATCTTTTAAAATTTAACAAATTTTAAAATGAATGCTCTAGGTGATTTCCAGTGAAAATTACCTGTTAAATGGAGAAAAAGCTGTTTTTTATTTCTAAGTTTTTGTCGTACTATTTGGTAAAAACTCATTATGTACCTCAAAATTACTTTCATTTCTATTTCCTTTGGAAAAGAATAATGGTTATTATTGAACATTATCACTAATTACAGAAATAAATTCTAAAACTAAATTTTTGATTGTATCTGAAACAATACATTTTACTTCCATTTTATATGCTGTGGATATTAAAAATCATTACATTTTTATTTAATTTTATACAAACAAATTAAAACAACAATGAAAAAATAACATGAAACTTGGCACAATCAATATATAAGAAAGTAGACATTTTAGTGGATAAAACGAGCTATGAGATTGAGTGACAATAAAATGGAAAGAAGAGTGATTTGGAAGATGTTCACAGTGGGCCTTCCCATGATGCTTGAACAGATTTCCTCACGACCTCCCCCTTTGGCAAGTTATTTAGAGCTGAGTTCAGCTGAGGCACTGGAGTCTCAGGAGAAACTACCTTAGTTATCTGGAAGACTGACGAGTAGGGATATTATTCAGAGAGAGGATCACCTCCAGAATTGATCTTGCTATGGGAAAAGCCGACATGGCAGCCCAAATGCAAATGTATCTACAGAGCAGTTGGTCACCCTCCCCCAGTCATGCAAATACCCCTCTTCTCTCTCCTTGATACCCTAACCCCATTCTTTAGTCCCGGATATATACCTGCTTCACCCCAAATCGAAGTGGGATCTTCATAACCTATCTAGAGTCCCCAAATGTACATTATTGCATTGATCCTTATCTCCTGCTAAACCTCTGATGCTATTTTGATTATTCTACCAGCCCTGGAAGAACCCAGCGGGGTACGGGGAAATTTCCTCTCATCCCCTATGATTGAAAGAAAATGGATTTCTTGAACTCTTAGACATTTTTTAAGGGATGGTCCACAGGTTTGGCACTGACCTTTTTATTGATAATTGCTGTTGTTCTTTAGTTATATTGCACTGTAATTACCAAATAATATTTTATTAGTACTCTCTATTTTTAAAGATTCATTTACTTATGCATACAAGAGCTGGGATGCAGCCCAGAGGTGTGGGGGGGGGGTGAGAGGACTCCCCAGAGACAGAGTGGGGAGCAGAACAGGCAGATCTACTGAAATACACTGCTGAGGGGAGCAGTGGGGAGACAGGAGAGGTCTGCTGCGCCCTGTGGGTCAGCCCCCTGGCTGGGGATCGAACTCGTGCTGTAGTAGCTGTGGATAGCTTCACAGTGCTGAGACTTAACCCCTTGCACCACCAGGGAGACCTCTTATTACTGTGCTTTTTTTAAAAAAAAGATTTATTTTATTTATACATACAAGGTGGGGTACAGGCCATAGGTGTGGGGCAGTGAGAGGGTTCACCAGAGACAGAGCAGGCAGCAGAACAGGCAGATCAGAAATACACTGCTGAGGGGAGCAGCGGGCGAGGCAGGAGAGGTCCTCTGTGCCATGTGGGATTCTCCCCGGCCGGGCGTCGAACTCGCATCGTGCGCTGCCAACAGCTCCACAGCGCAGCGCTCAACCGTTGCCACCAGGGAGGCCCTCTTATTAGTGTTTTCATTGAAATGTTTAAGTCTCAGAATAATACAGATTCATCATTTATTTGGGAGAAGCATGTATCTGAGAGAAAATTTGGACCCAGAGCTATCGGCTGGCTCAACAGTGACACTTTTCCTTTAACCCCACGCTTTCCTTTCCTGGGGGTGGTGAACCAGGGCAAATTGAGCAGAAGCAGAGGATGGGTTAGCAGTATGTCTTTGTAGATTTCTTAGACTTAGTCTACCTTATAACCCTTTTCATATGTATGCCTCTTGTCCCAGTTGTGATTCCAACTAAACAACTAGAAAAAAATGAGAATGATTTTTTTTAAAGATTTATTTATTTATACATACAAGCTGGGGTACAGGCCAGAGGTGTGGGGCAGTGAGAGGGTTCACCAGAGACAGAGTGGGGAGCAACACAGGCAGATCAGAAATACACTGCTGAGGGGAGCAGCGGGCAAGGCAGGAGAGGTCTGCCACGCCATGCGGGATTCTCCCTGGCTGGGCGTCGAACTCGCATCGCGCTGCCAACAGCTCCACAGCAATTATTTGTGGAACAATTATTCTCGGGCCACCAGGGAGGCCCGAGAATGATTTTTGACTCAACAAATAAAGAACAGCTTGAGGAAGGTATTAACAATAGCTCCCCAAATAACTCCCCAAAATTACTTAAAATGTTATTTTTGTCCTTAATTCCAAGAGAAAAAAATTTCAATTTAGAACTATGTACTAATTGATTTCCAATTATAGCATCTGCCTCATGGATATCAGTTATTCTATTAGCAGAAGAGTGTTAAAGTCTATTATTTCAAGCAATATTCATCTCATGCAGTCCACAGCATGGCATTTTACTCAGGTTATATAGGTTACATTTATAAGAGCATCTTCAATCTAGTTGCCTAATATCTTTTACATACAGATGAATCTTTATAATGCATTTGACCCAATACATCATGAAATTAAATCACATTCTCTAGTGAGTTTTTGATATTTCAGCAGTATTTAGTAAGTAATAAATTGGAACTAAACTTTTAGTGAAATTATAAACCCTACTTTCATTTCTAAAGTAATGAAATTTTTCATTAACCCAAAGTAAAAATGCTGCAGAAATTAGAATTTCCACTCAAAAATAATTTTCAAAATCTTCATTATTTTACTGTAGGCTTTTTCTTTAATCTGAGTAGTTTAAAAATGTCTTCCAAAATGTCAGTAGAAGTTTTTCAAAGAATTACCAAATTACTTCATTTTTTTTAAAGATTTATTTAATTTATTTATGCATACAAGAGCTGGGATTTAGGCCAGAGGTGTGGGGGTGAGAGGATTCCTAAGAGACAGTGCGGGGAGCAGAACAGTCGGATCCACTGAAATCCACTGCTGAGGGGAGCAGCGGGGAGATAGGAGAGGTTGCTGTGCCCTGTGGCACGCTCCCTGGCTGGGGATCAAACTCAGGCCACAGTGGCTGCTGATAGCTTCATAGTGCTGAGACTTAACCCTTTGCGCCACCAAGGAAGCCCCAATTTATTTCATTTAAACCAACATCCCATCTCAACACAGATAAAAGTCCAAGAAACATTTTTAAGTCAATGACCTAATCATCTCATGAAATTCACATCTTCCAGCCCTTCCCTTCCTTTCCAAATAACTGAGAGACTCACCACTCAGGGTCAGGAACCACAGACCGAAAGTTTGGATTGCCTTTGATATTGGGCCTTGACCCATTGTGTGTGTGTGTGTGTGTGTGTGTGTGTGTGTGTGTGTGTGAGAGAGAGTTTGTGTATGTGTGTGTATGTGTGTGTGTCTAATTGATTTATTCAGTTAGCAGGTATTCATTGAGGGTTTACTTTGTCCCATGGAATATGATTGCTGAATTTACAATAGTGAATGAACTTAGATTCTCTGGCCTAAGACAGCACACACTCTTAAGGGCGTGATGGACTGACTTGTATTACGCTGCAACCCATATGTCAGAGTCCTAATGTGACTGCATTTAGAGATGAGGTCTTTTGTTTTTTAAAGATTTGTTTGTTTATGCATACAAGCTGGGGTACAGGCCAGAGGCATGGGGGGGGGGTAAGAGGGTTCACCAGAGACAGAGGGGGAGCAGAACAGGCAGATCAATGGCAATACACTGCTGAGGGGAGCAGCGGGCGAGGCAGGAGAGGTCTGCCGCGCCATGTGGGAATCTCCCCGGCCAGGCATCGAACTTAAGTCGCTGCTGCGGACAGCTCCACTGCACAGCGCTTAACCACTGTGCCACCAGGGATGCCCTAGAAATTAGGTCTTTAAAGAAGTCCTAGGCTACTTTTTCCTTTCTCAGAGCTAGTCAATCCAGATTTTCTATATCACGGTATCAGGACTTTTAAAGAAAACAGAGAAAAATAGGACTTTTGAAGATAACTAAGAACAAAGGGATATGAATATGAGATGATTATCAAAGAAATAATGCAATCTTCTGAGATGCACCTCTTTAGATTGCCAGTTTACTGATATTGACATCAAAAAATCTGGAATATTTGGAAATTTTATGCATAAGTAGTGAAAAACTACTAAAAGTTGAGGGGAAAGAGAAGACTTCTACTCTAAAGGCGTAAAAGCAGGTATTGGAATGATGGGTATTGAAACAGGGAGCAGGATAGGTGTCATTATTTCCAATGTATGTTTCTGGAAATTGAGCTCTTAGGCCTCTGTTGCCATGGGTCTCCCACATAAAATTACATTATAAATTCTCACATTCTGGGTCATCCCCTCTGTGATTTCATAGCGTTTATCACACTGTATTAAAATTGATGCTAACTTGCTTCAGATCATTGCTAGATTGAAAGTTCTAAAGGGTAAGAATCACATCTTTCATTTCATTTCCTGAGTACCTTCTCAGTGTCTGGGAAGTAATGACTGAGCAATAAATATAAATTGAATGAATGAAAAACTAATGAGCATCTTCATACTATTTTATCACTCAAAGATGACTTTATAATTCAGTGATGGCAATCGAGAGGGCGTGTGATAGATCATTGGAAGAGTTATATATTTTTTAAAGGAAAATTCATCTTCAAAATGAAAATAAAACATTTTAAATAAAAAGTGATTTTCAAGTGTGTACTTTAGAAGGGCCTCATTAACTTCTAGATAAGTGTCATTTAAAGCTTGTTTGAAAGGGCAGAAGTTTAAAAAATCACCATTAACCAGATGTGTTTGAAACCAAATGATTCTTCTTACAAACCATACAATTAGTATCTGTGTAAATTAAGTAAGCACATGAAAGCTTCATGCTGGTTACTGAATTGCTTTGTTTGTCAAGTGAATATATTGTTATTCTCTAAAATAGATTTATAAAAGTCAGTTTAGGAAAGCACATCAAATAACTTTCATGATGTTTAAAGAACTTGAAACTTTAAAGAAAAACTTTAAACCTTAAAGGAAAACGAATGAGATTAACTTACAAAACTCAATTCAAACGAATATTAAAACCTACCCAAAATGAACAATCCCTTTAAAAAATAGCTTATAAAATTTGATTGCAGAGGAGAGGTAAGAGTTTTGGAAATAGAGATGAGAACACCCCCACACACATACTCACAGATTATAATAGAGATAAGTCAAGGCCAGGTAACTTCAAATCCCTGAAAGTTTATGTCTCCAGATTGAAAGAACTCTCTGCCCAGCAGAGTTGATTTCCATCAAGTTTGCTGTGAGGTGCTGCTGAAGGTGATGCAATTTCTGAAGCAGATAGAGATATGTCATCAATTTATGGATGATTTTGCTTCAATTCAAAAACAAAAAATGAAGATGCGTAAGATACTAAGCTCAGATTAGAAATCTACTAAGTAAACAGCAACCTCTGGTCTCATGGAAAGTATGCACTACTGTTGTTGTTCATTATTTGTCACTTTTTTTTTTTTTGCAAAGATAGGATAAAGTCAATGTAATAATATGGGACCCTGATATTTGGCTCAGTATCTTGTACTTAATTCAATGAAGAACATTAAAAGATGTGAGCAGGGTAGAAATATCACCTAAATTGGAAGGTCATGATATAATTTACAAGTTTGGTTAATCACACATGAGACAAAATTGAACAGTGAAGGAATAGGAGCTGTAGTTAAGAGTTAGAAAAACATTGTGATAGAATACTTGACAATCAGAGGCTCAAGTTGGAATGGTTATAATGAGCACAAAATAACAATTATAAAACAGGTAAAACTGACAAATGGCTGGTTATGGCTTGTGAATTGGAAGGAGGAGTTAAAATGTAAATTAATGAAAATGCAAACTTTAATAGAAATGAATCAGATAGTTTCATTGTGTCCTTCTTACACGTCACAAGCAAATGAACCATGAAGTTAATAAAGCTTCAGCACCTTGAAAAATGGGAACCATTTATAGTAGTAGGAAAAAACACAGATACCTGTCCCCAGAATTGTATTTTTTTAAAAAAATACAAAAGATATTTGAATTACATGCAATTAAGCGCTGCTTCGTTTCAGTCTGACTTCCGTTTTATTACATATCTAATTGCCCTTTTTGTCGGGTGATTGCGGTGACGACAGGCATTTTTATGATCTAGCTAGCAGAATTCACTTGCTGACATATTTAGTGTAAGTTTTGTAGAATATACTCATTTGCCTCACAGTCAGTTTCCTGTATAATTAAGTTATTCCTAGTCATCCTAGTATTAAACGGCTTTCAGGAATACAAATACCTCCCCCTCTGCTAATTCAGCCAGCATTGAAATGGGGTGAGGCAAAGCCAGATGTGTTATTCCAACATTCTCTGAGAATGAGGGTAGAGAGGAGGAGAGATTATGAAATACATGGAGCTGGAAGTTAGCTTATGCAAATTCTTCCCATTAGATGTTTAAAATAGTAACTAGTGGATTTGGTTATCATTGATGGCATTAAAAATGGAAATGCCCATCTGTTAAAAATACACTTGATCCTATACATATACATGTATAACCTGGAGCATATTTTTCCCTTTTTTTTTTTTTTTAAGATTTATTTATTTATGCATACAAGCTGGGGTGTAGGCCAGAGGTTTAGGGTGGTGAGAGGATTCACCAGAGACAGAGTGGGGAGCAGAACAGGCAGAATGACTGAAATACACTGCTGAGAGGAGCAGCGGGGAGACAGGAGAGGTCTGCCACACCCTGTGGGAAGCTCCCTGGCTGGGGATCCAACTTGCGCTGCAGTGGCTGCGGACAGCTTCATAGTGCTGCACTTAAACCATTGCACCTCCAGGAAGGCCCTATTTTTCCCTTTTTCAATGCCCTATTAAGGAATATCTATTAAGAAATATGATTTAAGCTTGATAAATTATTTCAGTTGCGAATTGGTAAAATATTTTGGGATACTTAAATAAAACAAGTGAGAAATAATTGAAAATGACATATGAACAGGTGTATACCCTGAACATATAAAGGAAACTTTAACTGTTATTACATAATCAAAATATTAAATAATCAAAAAGAAAACTGATAAAAATAGATAATAAGAAACAGAATAAAAATAAGTAAAAATCAGCTATGTTGATATAGACATGAATTTTAACAAAATAATAATTCAGTAAAAAACTAAGAGGAAAAGATAAAAATTGAATGGATGAATTAATTATATTGTTTGAGAATCAAATTAATTAAAAGGAGTGACTCATATGGCCATTTTGGAAACATTTTAGATTTCTGGCTTATGTAAAATAAACTCTAGGATTTGATAACAGTAAAATAAAACCTAAATATGCCGCTGTAGTGCAGATAGGGACAGTAAACAGGTGATGAGAATTTTTTTTTAAGATTTATTTATGCATACAGGCTGGGGTACAGGCCAGAGGTGTGGGGCGGCGAGAGGGTTCACCAGAGACAGAGTGGGGAGCAGAACAGGCAGATGGACTGAAATACACTGCTGAGGGGAGCAGTGGGCGAGGCAGGAGAGGTCTGCTGCGCCATGTGGGAAGGTCCCCGGCTGGGCGTCGAACTCGCTGCGGACAGCTCCACAGCGCAGTGCTCAACTGCTGCGCCACCAGGTAGGCCCAGGTGATGAGTATTAATTCAAAAATACTTAAGAAAATATGCAAGGAAACTTGAAATGCTTTAGAATCCCACAGCTAGTATACAAATCACACATTAGAATATTTTCCCAGTTTGACAATCCTAAAAATATAACCAAGGCTGTCAATTGTTATAAAGATGAAAGGAACATTTCTAAGCTATAAATATTTTAAAAGATAATAAAACTATGCCAGAGGCAGTAATTTCTTCCCTTTCTGTCTAAAAGGAATCATATAATATTTGTCAAAGAATATAGAGGCAAAAATCTAGACCTGATTAGTTTTTAGAATAATCAGATAATTAAAACTTTTTAAACTTGTGATTTTGACTTTCATAATGTTTAAAAATTATAACTGGTATTATTATTATTTTTAATAAGATTTCTCTATTTTTATGCATACAAGCTGGGGTACAGGCCAGAGGCGTGGGGTGGCGAGAGGATTCACCAGGGACAGAGCGGGGAGCAGAACAGGCAGATCCACAGAAACACACTGCTGAGGGGAGCAGTGGGCGAGGCAGGAGAGGTCTATGGCGCCATGTGGGAACCTCTCTGTCCAGGCATTGAACCCATGTCGCTGCCGACAGCTCCACAGTGCAGCGTCTAACCGCTGCGCCACCCGGGAGGCCCCAACTGGTATTATTCTTATAAAAACTTTTTAGTAGAAATACTAATTCATATTTCTTTCATTTTTTAAATGAAGACCCTACCTTTGCATTTGTATGAACTGCAAGTCCCAAAATTTGGATTTTCCTCTGCTTATAATAAATATTTAGGGCCTCCCTGGTGGCGCAACAGGTTAAGTGCAGCACTGTTAAGCTGTCCGCAGTTGCGGCGCAAGTTCAATGCCCAGCCAGGGAGTTTTGCACATGGCACAGCAGACCTTTCCTGCTGTGCCCGGAGCTCCCCTCAGTGGTGTATTTCAGTCAATCTGCCTGTTCTGCTCCCCACTCTGTCTCTGGTGAACCTTCTCACCGCCCCATACCTCTGGACTGCACCCCAGCTTGTATGCATAACTAAATCTTTAAAAAAAATTAAAAAATGGAATAGTCAATAAAAACTTTGTGTGTGTGTGTGTGTGTGTGTGTGTGTGTGTGTGTGTATCTTGTTAAAATCTTTTCCACTTGGGTAAGAATATATTGCACTTAGCTTGTGTGTATAGCTTGGGGTAAAGGAATAGAAGAGAAACAAATTGATGAACTTAATTCCCTTTAATATAACAATCATGGAATTACTGTTGACTATAATTTTATTATTGAGAATTTAATTCATTATCAGAGGTTCTTTGTCAAGTTTATGAAACAACTCTGCTGCAATAGAGGAGGACAAGATACAATTCTCAAAAAGTCAAAAAACTTAGGAGAAATGTTAAGGTTACTTGGGTATCACAGAATTAACACCTGATAGTATGCGTACTCCTTGTATCTGTCTTTTTTCTTTAAAATATTTCTTGAAGACTAACATATATAATAAAGTACAAAAAATGTTTAATCTACCCAACTACTAAGAGGAAGATTCATAACACTCATAGTCCATTTTCATACTTGCTCTTTGATCCCCCAGAAGTACGACTACTTTAACTTCTGTCAAAGATGAGTCTTGCTGGTTATACTCAATCAGGCTTTTGGCTACCAGTTCTAAGGATAACATCTTCCATGTCTTTTTTGCTACTGGATTCCCAGAAACTCAATAACTTGTAGTGTAATTAATTACTCGTGACTTTTTTTTAACTATAGCAATCATTTTTTTAATGACTTGTTAATTTATTATTCATTCATTCATACAAGACCTGGGTATAGGCCAGAGGTGTGGGGTGGTGAGAGGATTCACCAAAGGCAGAGTAGGGAGCAGAACAGGCAGATTGACTGAAATCCACTGCTGCGGGGAGCAGCGGGGAGACAGGAAAGGTCTGCTGCGCCATGTGGGAAGCTTCCTGGCTGCGGATTGAACTCGTTCTGCAGTGTCTTCAGATAGCTTCATAGTGCTGAGACTTAACCCCTTGCACCACCAGGGAGGCCCAACTATTGCAGTGATTATTAATTAATGTGATAATACAATGCTGTTGAAAACTCAGCTCTTCTCAAATCACTCTGGCAGTTGTCCTAATTCCGTTGGTATTGCAATGCTTTTCTTGTTTTCTCTCCTGAAAGTTTTCTCCCTGTTTCATGTCTTTTATAAGTACTTAAAACCCATCACCAGCAACCAGTCTTGTGAAATCTTAGATATAGCCATCCTACACTAGGCAAGCACATCTCATAAATCGCTGCTGTGCTGTTGATTTCTGCACTCATGCTGGCTTGCTAGACAAACCTTTATCTTCTTAAACTTTCTTGAGGCATGGAAAAATACTACAGAGTGTTTCAAATGAGAGATCTATGACTTCCTTAGTGTCAATTTGAATAAATTTGCACCCAGTGCTGCTGAGACTACTGTTCAGATCATTCACTAAAATGGCTAGTTTATCACAGTTAACTTCAAGCAGTCTTAGAACTATATGAAGAATAGCAAATTTTAAACTCAGCTCTTCAGATATTTAGACCTTGAGCAGACATATTATCCACAAAGTTTATGGGGTGTGCCATGATAGAGAGGAGAAGCAATTGGTGTCATTATCTAGGCTCCTGGGAAGGCTCCAGTAATGTTCCAGAAATGTAATAAATCAACACACTTCAAATTAGGCAAATATTCACTATTTCCTGGTTAAAAAACCTTCCTGTTTTTTATGGAGCAGATTTTTTAGAAACCAGCATTACTTTCTTTGATTATTATTAAATATTCTTACACAAATAGCACTCGTGCATTTTTACAGAGTGTTATTGGTGAACTGCTTCCTATAGATAAAGCCTCTAATGATAAACTACCAGTATCTCTTGCCTAGTTTGTGGGGAAAAGGCATATGAGACAACTGTTCTGAAATGCTTTACCATCCACTTCAACATTAAGATGCCTCAGTAAATTCTCATTGTTCATAAGATCAAGAGAGTTACCCTTCAAATTATCCAAAGACCCTAAAGAATTGGACCTGTGGGAAGAAGGTTCAGGATATGGCCCACTAACCTCCTGTGCTTCTGTTGAGGTACGGATGAAAATCCTCTATCCCTCTGAGCTCTTCTTGGGCTGAAGAAGCCATCTGAACAGCATCAGATGAGTTAGCAAAGGGAAAGCCAATTTAGTAACTCCTAAGAGGGAGCTACAGGGTTATGCAGGTCCCCGTTTGGGCCAGGAAGAAAAAAATATAGAATTCCCAAGTTGAGGGTCCTGAGGTACCAGGGAGAGAGGAGGGGGTGATAAGGAGGGAAAATTTCACTCTTGAGAGCAAGAAGATGATTGTCTCAGGTAGGGAGCTGGTGTTCTGTGGTCAACCCACACCAGGATGATACTCCACAAACTACATTTTCCTAATTTTTCTTTAAAAAAGCAACTGTGATTTATTTTTTTCTTTAGCAAAGGACTGAGACAAGGAAAAAAAAAAGCTTTTCCTTGGCCTTTGGGGCTGTAGATGCCCTGAATTCAGAATAATCTGCATTTTTTTTTTTTAAGTAATGATGACAAACAGCTCTGGTGGCTGGATTGACCGAGGTCTCCAAATCAAGATAACATTTAAGTAGAAGAAACTATTCTGGGCATATTGAGAAAAGCCTGTCTGACCTCTTTGGGGAAATCAACTTCATAATTCCTTTGCCTGGATCTATAATAAGATGACAAAAAGAGATGAAAGAGAAAAGGGAAATTTAATTTTCCCTTTTCAGGGAGGTCCCTAAGTGTGTTCAGGGAGGTCCCTAAGTTTTGGGACCTAGTAAATGACCAAATGAGCCAATTATGTAGTTTTTAGACAAAGAAGCAACAAATCTGTGAAGTACAGAGAGAAGCAGAAACTCATGAAAGTTTTGCTTGGGCAAGTACTTCAGTGACCTCAGCAGACTTGTTCGTACATCTCCCTGCCCTGTGTGTGAAGATACTGGGGTCTCCATCCCTGGGGGGGAGGGTTGGGGGAGGTCGCGCCCTTCACATGGTGAGTTGTAGCAAATGAAGAAGCATAGCGAGAACTGTGTGGTCAATTCTGTTTTGGCTGGTTCCATAAATTGTAGTGAACTTGTGAGTTGGTGTTAACTTAAAGGGTAGAAATTATATTTGTCATTGAAATGGACCTCTTCCTAGCTACATCTCCATGAAGTCTTAAAAGTGTTGAGTCTCTTTGACCTACTGGCTATTGGCTTTATGAATTTTTGCAAATTTCTATTTTAGACAACTTACTTGAATTCCAAGTTGTCAGGATATAATTTAGTCATTTGTATTCATAATCACACACTTTAATTACTTGAGTGTATTACAAAATTTCAAGCATAATGCAGGGTTCCCAAGCATCTATGTATGGTGGTATTATTGTTATTTCTTATAAGTTTCTAAAAGTAATCATGGTTACACTCGACTCTACATATCAAAAAACTTTGATTTTTTTACTGTCAGCTATGCTAGGTATATTACACTGAATATCTGACTTTATTTTGTCCTTTGAAGGCATATCTGTAGAATTTAACATAAGATTTGCAAATAATAGCTCCCTTGGGAATATTGGTTGAAATCATAAATCAGTGTAAAGACTGGCATTTTTATTCTACCTCTGTTGAATCTTATGTGATCACGATTGTTCACACATAGAATCAGTTTAAAAATTACAAAAACATATTTTTCTCATCTTCAAAGGGTGTCAGCTAGATTGTATGATTTTCCCTTTATATCTAAATTTCTAGTAATAGGTAATCCAGATGTTACAAGGTAAAGACATCATTTTTGTTTGATTTTAATTTTTATAATTATAAGCCTTGTTATTGATCACAAAGTTCTTTTTAAAAATATCTTTTTGTTCCTCTTTCTGCATATTCAGCTGTTGTCATCACTATTATTTCATTGTTAGTATCTCCCTCAGTGTCTAACTCCCTGAAGATACATAGTAATCATCTCTGAGTAAATCAGTAGTCAAATAGCTAAATTCATTTTCTTGATCAATCTCTTTAATAACAGGGCCACAACTTATATGCTCTCCTCCCTACAAATGATATTTCCCCCTCTAGCATAAATGTATGTTTCTATTAATCATCATTTTATTCAAGCAAGATTTAATAGAAAGTGCACTGGATTTTGGTTTAACTCAGCAACTGTAAAGTTCTATAAAATACATTAGCATTTATTAATCCTTTACTATAAAATGCTACTATACAGCATCACACACTACATCTGGTAGTGAATTTTCTTCTTCCAATAATCCTATGAATGGATTATTGTTATTATTTTTTATAATTATATTGCTAACTTTAGGTATCTATTACTCTAAAGGCATATGTGGCTTTATTTGTCTCTTGAAAATGTTGTGTTGAGCCATGAATCTAATACCCTAGGTATCTTAATAGAATATTATGAATTTCTCTGAGGGTCACTTCTATTAATGGAGGCTAAGTAGATATGCTATGTCTAGTACATTTCCCAGATTTATCAGCCTAGAAATTGTACCAGAAATAAATTGAGAATATTCTAATAATGACATATTTGTAAACTAGATAAAAGCGTCCACTGATAACAAATTTCTTTTGAAATCATTCACAGACAGTAAGATTGCCTTTCTGCTTTCTCCTCAAATTACACGGGCATCATTATCGAGCTTAACAATCTATAATTATCGCTACCATATGTACCCAACTCAAAATTTGGAGCCTCTTATGTGACACCAGTCTTTTTTGAACAATCTAGATTTAATTAATGCCAATTGCATGAGTTTAAAAATGTAAATCACCATTTACTATTTTGAATTTTGTTTTCTCATTCATGCTTTCTCCATGTTTTTACTATACTTTTGAAATAATGTCTTGTTATCACACAATGAAATTAATATTCTTTGATGATTCCGCCCCATGAATTTTAACACCTATGCAGAGTCCCATAACCATCACTACAGTCAGAATGGGGAGGAATTCCACCGCACCCACAAATTTTTTCATACCATCCCACTATAATCAGACACTTATCTAGCCCCAAATCCTGACAACCTCTGTTCTGTTCTCTATAAGAATAATTTTTTGTCTTTTAAAGAATGTTCTATCAATAAAACCATAGAACTCATAAACTGCTCAGACAGGCTTCTTTCACTGAGCCAACAACCCTTAAAATTCATTTGTACTGTGGTATCAGAATGCTCCTGTTTATTCTGAGTGGTATTTAGTTGTGTTAATGTGCACAGTTTAATCATTCATTTCTACACAAAACCTTTGAGTGTGTCCATTGTGAAGTAGGAAGAGAATTATTCTAAACACTTGTATGTAGGTTTTTGTGTAAATGTAAAATCATGTTTCTGTAAGGCAAATACATAGGAGTGGGATTACTGGAACAGAGGCAGTGTACAGATAACTTTGTTAGAAAATGTAAAACTCGTTGCTTAAGTGAATACAGCTTTTTTTCAATTGTACCAGAAATGTGTAAGCATTCCACATATTTTAGCATTGCAAAAGTTAATTTTTCAGTTCTAGGAGCTTTGTTCTTAGATTTTCTGTGTGAACTACCTTATGGTCACCAAGTAAGTTCAGGTTTACATCTTCATTTGCAAACTGTGTAAATTTTAGCGCTTTTTAAATTTATTTCATCAATAGGATTTTTATTATGATGTGGAATTATAGAAGAGAGTGACGATAACCTTGCCTTTTTTCAGAATTTAAAGACAAAGCTTCAGTCTCTTTTATATTACATATGTTATTACCGTCATTTTTTGTTTGTCTGTTTGTTTGGTGATCACTATCAGCTCGAAGAATTTCCCTAATTTGGTAGTTTATTGACATTATCAGGAATAGGCATTTAATTTTACTGAATGTCTTATTTTTTTATTTTTGATCAGGTGATATGATTTTC
Source organism: Scalopus aquaticus (assembly GCA_004024925.1). NCBI lineage: Eukaryota > Metazoa > Chordata > Mammalia > Eulipotyphla > Talpidae > Scalopus > Scalopus aquaticus. The sequence goes on along the minus strand of PVIJ01007930.1, from coordinate 17,430 downwards.
TGCATTTTCATCTTTAGACTATATTTAGATTGTACCTTGATACTATTTTAAATATTTTTGTTTCAAACTAAAAAACTCCCTTTAACATTTCTTATATGACCTGGCAAGTGGTGATGAACTCCAGCTTTTGTTTGTCTAAAAAATGTTATTTTCCTTTAATGATGAAGGACCACTTTGCTAGATAGAGTATTCTTGATTGGCAGATTGTTTTTCTTTTAGCCTGTTGAAAAAGTGGTAACCTGCAAAGTTTCTTCATAAATATGGTGATGACCTTCTATGGGTTCCTTTATAACAAGTTCTTCTTCTCTTGCTGCTTTTAAGATTACCTCTTTACCTCTAATTGTTGACCATTTGGTGATAATTTGTCTCAATATGGGTCTGTTTGGATTTTTCCAGGCTTTTTGCACCACTTGTTTCCTCAGAGTAGGTAAGGTTTCACTCGCATTTCTTTGAATAAGATATCTGTTCAGGGCCTCCCTGGTGGCGCAGTGGTTAAGCGCTGCGCTGTGGAGCTGTCAGCAGCAGCGATGCCAGTTTGACTCCTGGCCAGGGAGATTCCCACATGGCGCAGCAGACCTCTCCTGCCTCCCTCCCCTGTCGCCCTCAGCAGTGTATTTCTGTCGATCTGCCTGTTCTGCTCCCCACTCTGTCTCTGGTGAACCCTCTCACCACCCCATGCCTCTGGCCTGTACCCCAGCTTGTATGCATAAATAAATAAATATTTTTTTTAAAAAGGGTATCTATTCATTTTTCTCTTTTGACTCTGGTACCTCTGTAATGTGAATATTGGCCACTCGATGATATCCTATAAGTCCCCTAAGTTATTTCTACTCTTGTTATTTTTTTTTTCTTTTTGTTCCTCTAATTGCATGTTTGGTTAAATCCTGTTGCCCTGCCTTCAAATTCCTTGCTTATTTTTGATCTGTACTTCTGTTGATCCCCTGTATAGAAGTTTTCAGTTTGGTTACTGTTATCTTTAGCTCTGTGGTCTCTGTTTAATACTTATATTTTCTGTTTTCCATTACCTCTTCTAATTATATTTTCTCCCTTTGTTAAACATCTCTATTTGTTCATGCTCAAGTCTACTAACCTCAGTAAACCCCTTTATGATCTTTTTTTAAAAAATCTCTTTATCAGGAATATCATTTTGCACTATTTTATTAAGATCCATTTCTGAGGTTTCATTTTGCTTTAATTGTTTGGAAATTATTCCTCTGTTTCTTCATTTTCCTTGACTGTGTTTATTTCTGGTTATTAGATGAAAAAATCTGCCTCTCCCAGTCATGATGGAACTTGTTATTCAGCCTGGTCTGAATGCTTGGCTTTCTCTCAAACCTTTGTGATTTTCTAGGTTGACACCTTTGTTTTTAGTGTCTCCCAATAGTTGGAGGATGTGCCAACACCTGTCGTGTCCCAAAGGCAGGGCTATAAGTGAACACCTAGATGCTAAATGACTAGGTAATTGTCCAGGCTAATTGGAAGCTTCATCAGCGTCAGCTTTTAAAGTATGTGAATAGATCATTTCAAATCTTTCCCTGAAATAGGGCATTTCTGTCTGCTTCCTCCACACTGAGTCCTAGGGAGGTAGTCAGTTAAGAAGTACTTTTTTATATATATAGACAGTGGGGTATGGAAGTTGAAGCCCTGCTAAAAGACAGTGAGGTTATTAACAGGTATGCCCCTTGCACTTGCGCTGCAGAAGGCAAAGCAGCATGTGAGCAGATAAGCTCTTCTCGGGCATGTAGTGAACTGGGGCAAGAGAGAATGGAAACTCTGGTATTAAGAGAGAAAGAAAAACATGGCATTTGAACCTAGATGCTCAGATAACAACTTTTGAAGTTTTGAAGTCAACTTTTGAAGTAAACAGTCCTCTTTCAGGGGTACTAGGAGATGGGAAATTTTATTTGCTTACTCTCTGCTGACCCCTTGAAGTCTCCGGCTGAGGCTGACAACCGTTCTTTATTTGCTGTAGCCTCATGGGTCTCGTGGATGCAAACCTCTTTGTTTTACAGTTCTAGATGCTTTAGGAACCCATCCCACAGGTGGAGGTCTTGAAAGTCAGGATGCTAAACTTGGGTCCAAATGCTTTGCTCTTCATGGAGACCCTGGGGATTCTGAGTTTCCTCCTTGATTGTATGTTGCTTCATCAGGGATGGAACTTATGGCAGGAATATGTCTCAGGATTTGCTACCCATTTTTGATGTGGGTATTTTCTCCTTTCCTGATATGTAGGCATCTCTCCACTAATTTCTGAATTTCTTTCAGAGGTTGTTGCTCCATGTGTTGCTGTAGATTTTATGGATCCAGGAGAGAAGATGAGTGCAGGAATCTCCTATGTCACTATCTTGAACCAAAAGACATCATTTTCATGTTGTTTTCAATTCTCTCTCATGCTTTCTCTCTTTTTCTCTCTGACCTTTTCTGGAAACTTTTGGGTTATGTGAAATTTCTGTTAGTATATAGTATGCCTTCATTCAAGTTAGAGTTGTTTAACTCTAAAAACATGCATAATGTTTTCAGTGAACATTCTAGGTACTATGATATGTGTTCTTAGTATTTCTTACTCTACATAGAAATCTTACCATCATTTGGGTTCCTTATCCCATTTTCCATTTGACAGCTGTCTATGTGCTATGTCTATCCACTTTCAAGACCTCATTAGACTATAATGTAATTTTCTTCTGGGACTCTGAAGAATCACAGGGCAGACTTTCTTATCCAATCATCCAACAGGTTCATTTCTTTTCCCTTTTTATTCTTTTTTGTTAGAAAGAATGAATATTTTCTATAAACTTATTATCAGATTAGGGTCTCCCAAGTGGTGGAGGAGTTAAGTCTCGGCACTATCACACTATCACCACTGCGGCCTGAGTTCGATCCCCAGCCAGGGAGCTGACCTACATGGCGCAGCAGACCTCTCCTGTCTCCCTGCTGCCCACCCCCCTCAGCAGTGGAGTTCAGTGGATCTGCCTGTCCTGCTCCCATTCCTGTCTCTGGGGAATCCTGTCACCCCTCCCCCCCTGCAGTCTGATCTACACCCCAATTATTCTATGCATAAACAAATAAATCTAAAAAAAAATTACCTTGGGGTTAACTGACTCTTCTGTAATCTCTAATCATGGTATAGAGCCAATCCAGTCAGGTTTTCTCTCTCTAAATTTTTAATTATTGTGCTTTTTGGTGCTAAAATTTTTATTTAGTACATGTTTATACATCTCACTTTTCTGTGTCTTTCAAGAAAATTCATGATTGCTTGTTGAAAATCTTGTAAGTGGCTTCTGAAAAATATTTGTCATATGCTTCCATCATCTGTGTGGTCTCAGTTCTGATGTCTTTTCTTTCCCCATGTAATGTGAGATTTTTGTTACATAAAGAATTATTTAAAATTGCATCTTTTACTTTGGAGTATTGTATTGTAAGACTTTGGATCATATTTAAATTCTAAAAGTACCATATTTCTGTCTTATAGCAGGCAGTCACCCTGGTAAGTCTCAGCATCAGTTACAACCACTTTTGATGAGTGCAGTTGCATTAGCAATTCACTTTTCCAGGGCTTTCCAGTGCACCTTGAATTTGTCCCACATATTTACCACCCAGTGGTCACTCAAAGGCTTTGATTGTGCCCCTCAGTCCCCAAGGACTTAGGGACATTTACTTCCCCTAAGTATTCTAATTGTGATAAGATGTACATGGGCATGGGTCACTCTGAGATAAGCTCATAGTTAATAAAGGAAAGAAAAGAAACAAGTTTATGGGTATACTTTCCTGAGATTTTCTATCTCCATGAATCTCCTGGTTGGTATGGACTGAATTGTTCAATTGCTCATTTGTAACCCTAACCACCAGTGTGACTGGTACTTGAGGTTATAAATGATATCCTAAGTGTGTTCAATATGAATTTGAGTTGAAATGTGAGACACATAATTTTATGTCAAGTGATTTTTTTTAAAAGATTTATTTATGCGTACAAGAGCTGGGGTGTAGGCCAGAGGAATGTAGAAGGGGATGAGAGGATTCACCAGGTCAAGTGATTTATAAAAACAAACTTCTCTCACATCAGTTACATTTTTCAAAATGCACTTTCAAATGTTTTCACACTTTGTGTTCAACTCAGATTACAAAATTTATATAATGGGCTTTGTTCTTAGAAAAAAATTAATAAATTTTAGATGTATTTTTACATTAGATTTTTCCCTAAAGCTCTTTATTGCATAACTTACTATATTTGAAATGTTATTGAAAATAAGATTGACTAGAATCTGTTAAAACATACTTGATACTCTCATTTAAAAATAATATTGTTTTGCCTTTTGGGAGATATTTAACTAAGCTCAGTGATTTTCCCAGCATTTTCCTTTGCGTGAAAAAAAAGAGCCAGCCTTCACATATTCCAAATCTGCAACAGTTAAGGTGGATAAGTCTTATTATATATAAGGAAGACAAATCATGGTAGAGCCAAAATTATTTAAATTGGGTTGATAGCATTTCAATTTTCACAAAGCTTTTAGCCTGCTGTTATCTTTGTTTTTACCAATTTAAATGCATTAACTCCCAAGCTGGTTTTAAATTGAACGTTTAAATTAATGCATTGTCAATTTGTTGTTATGGTAAAGGAAAAAATTAAGTTAGAAACATGGATGTAGAGGAAATAATGACACACTCTTGATTTGCTTTTTTAATCCAAATATACTATGCCATTATCCATGTGGCCATTATCCATGTAAACCTAATGACATTTGAAAGCAGTATTGGCAAAGCCCATTAACAATATGTTCTTTTTTAAAGCTAGAGTAAATTGTTGCTCAAAAACAAACAATATTGCTGTGTATGACTGACTTGGTATGCACCTAGCACATCCAATCACTTTAGCTAAAAGAAAGAAAGGAAGGAAACATAATGAAGTTAATTAGCATCAAGCCCTTGCTGAAGTGATTTTGTTTTAGATACTCAACTTCACCTTAAATGAAATATGGAGTAAATGGTTGGCAGAGTATTTAAACATGAAATGAGCTGCAAAGAAATTGGTTCCTCGATGCCTTTTTTTTTTTCTGAGTGGAATTTAAATGATATATAAACAACACAGTGAGAACCCAATTTCTTCTTCCCTTGGGCTTAGATGTCCTTAGACAAGGAACAGAAAATAATCACCCTTTTTCTTGTTGGCTGTTTGTTTTTCCTGCCCTTTAATCCTACCCCTTAACCTTGGTAGTTGACATGAAGGAAACACAGTGCCTGTTTGACCTTAGCCTGCTGTGCTTTTTCTAACTGAAGTCAGCAGTTCCAAAAGCACCTACACCCATGTTTGGTGAAATAGTTCACATATTGCCCAAGAAGAATGGACAGATATGCATGTAGCTAGAGCTAGTGTTTGCATTTCATCCTTTCTTAAGGATTGTTCACGATTATCTAGATACACTTTGATAGCAGGGGAAACTCAAATCATAAAAAAAATTGCTTTCACCAGCAGTTCATAAATCAGAAAAATGTCAATAGCATCAATGAAAAATGTTCATTCCTGTATATTTTCTGTGAAGTCTGGATTTGATCTCTTTTTGATTTTGGTGGCAAAGTATGATATTTAGGGGTCTCCCTGGTGGCCTAGGGGTTAAGTCCCAGCGCTGTCACCGCTAAGGCCTGAGTTTGATCCCCAGCCAGGGAGCTGATCCACAGGACACAGCAGACCCCTCCTGCCCCTGCCCCCGCCCCCCCAGCTGCTCCCCTCAGCAGTATATGTTAGTAGATCCGCCTGTTCTGCTCCCCGCTCTGTCTCTGGTGAATCCTCTCACCCCCTCACCTCTGGCCTACACCCCAGCTCTTCTACCAAAAAAAAGTAAATAAAGTATGATATTTAGGTCTCTGATGAACACAGTAAATATTTGCAAAGTTTTTCTTAAAAAAAAAAAAAAGAGACTGTGGGTCATAGATTCTTCTCCATCCCAGGCAACTCCAGTTAAGTCTCAGTATTTTCTAGCACACACCCTGTGCTCAATTTATCGTACTACAATTACTCCTTCTCTCCTTGAATATCATTCTTTTGTTTTGTTCATATAACACTAGTTTTTCTCTTTGTATTATGATAACTTGCCACTTTTTAAGTGATATTGCAGCAGAATGTCTAGGATGAAGTATTTCTAATTACTACTTTAGGTAATGGCCATTCTGAATCTCCCTCTTAAGTCTGTTTTATACTTACGGCACTTGCTCCCAAGTTTCATCTTTTTAACTTCTTATTCTTTAAGAATTACAAGACAGGCCTCACATCCTATCATGGACTATGATTTTGTTTTTTATATCACAAACCAAAGTCATTCCTACATGGGTGGTGAGTCCATCTAGGCTGAACGAATTTAATATATTAAAATTATGGTAGTTCTGGAAGGCTTCTTGCAACCTTTAGTCCTAGATAGCAGATGCAATGAAGAGATACCTCAGGAAACAATGACAGGAAATGAGAAAGCTGTTTCATGAAGAATCTCCTCTGAGATTGAAAAGACACTGTCAGAATCTCCTATCTTTCACTCCCATATGATTGCTAACTGGCTTCTCTCCTGCTGTTCTTGCCTTTGGATCGCTTGCAAATTATTTTCTAGTTTACCACCCAGTAGAATTTTGTAGACTAAATATGACATGTGCTCTTACTCAGTCCTCTTCAAAGTCTAATCCTAATAGTCAAAATGGTATCCCCAATGCATTAGTATAGTAAAGTATCCTTTGGTGTAGCATTCAGCTATGCCTCCTTACTTTTCTCTCTTATAAATCCCACTAAATATGTACACTCCTGTTCTAAGAGTTCTGGGTCTGGAATAAACTTTATTCGAGTTCCTTCATTGTCTTTTTTTTTAAGATTTATTTATTTCTGCATACAAGCTGGGGTGCAGGCCAGAGGTGTGGGGCCGTGAGAGGGTTCACCAGAGACAGAGTGGGGAGCAGAACAGGCAGATTGACCGAAATACACTGCTGAGGGGAGCAGTGGGCAAGACAGGAGAGGTCTGCCACGCCAACTGGGAACCTCCCCCATGAGGCATCGAACTCGCGTCGCCGCTGCTGACAGCTCCACAGCGCAGCGCCCAAACGCTGTGCCACCAGGAAGGCCCACTTCATTTTCTTTTAAAACCCAAATAATGTGACCTCTTCTAAGAAATATTCCTTTACATCCTTGTCTGATTTTTGTTCCATACCAACTATTCCGGTAGCCCCACAATTAAGTTCCCTGAAAATGAAGGCAATGCTGGGAATATAATGGAAAAGAGCACTGTTTTTCTCCACATGTCCCACATATGCCAAAATATAAGACGTGTCTTGGGGCAGGGAATGGGCTTTATACCATGGCGGGCCGGCAGATCAATAGGGAAGAAAAATTTAGTCTTGACATGTTTTGGCCCTGCTGTCAGTCCTTTTTCAGCCTGTGGATCTAATCTAAATTGTGAACTTGGAGATCCTATAACCAGCTTATGAGCCTTTCACACAGTTCTGCTTCTGTTCTTCGGCGCTTGAAATGTGCAGGCAGCTGGTATGATGCTGACTTTCATTACAGAATTAGGTGGAAAGCTGAACATGTAAATCGGAGGTGCGAAAGTTGCTCCTTGGGGCACAGCAAGGCACATATATCAAATCTAAGCCTGCAAGCAAAGTCTGATGTGGAGAAAGTATCTGAGGACAGGGAGCCTTCGCAGGAGCTGGCAGGAGCTGGTGAAGATGACAAATCCTCATGCTGTCATCCATGCGGAGGCTCAGACCTCTGCAGAAATGTTTTTGGAGACCTGCAGCTCATGCATCCCATCTCGATTTGCCTTCTGAGATCTGTGAATCGGAAAGTCCTTTATGCTGAGGGTTCATAAGTCTCTTTGGAGTTGTTATCCTCTTACAATAATGCATTAGCTATGTCCCGTAGCATGGTGAGTTTATTGCCCGGGAGATTAGAAGTGAGTGCTCTCCCCATATCTGATGATTAATACATGTCAAAGGGATTTTGTTCAATGCTTAGTGTGCAGAATGCCACATTCTCAAATATCCATAGCTTGGTGGGAGTCGGGATGTCACCGCGCTGATGCTCCTTGGAACAGCCAGCCGTGTTGATGAGCCTCGTGAGTCCAGCGCGTGGCATTGCAGCAGTTCTCTGTGTGTTTTGAGGAAGTTTCTAAAGTACTGCATTAGAAGTAGTGAAGAGCAGTTATTGGACATATATTTGGATTTTAGGACTCTAGTCCTAAGAATTAGATTTTCAAGCTGTTCAGTTATTCTCAGTTCCTTTCTCTTGATAGACACTGGGGTGTGATCAAGTGTTCGTGGCACTGAGAGCCGCACCCTTCAAAATAGTCAACATGAACTTGAAATTGCCATGGACATTTCTAAGGTACCTGGACTATGGCATAGAAATAATTTCCCTTTCAATGCCTTATGGGTTACTTATAAATAATAGTTTTTAGAGATCTTTTTTTTAAATTTATTTAATTTTTTATAAATATATATTTTTATTGTTATTTGTATCTTTTACATCGTGTATTCCCCTTGGGTAACCCACCACCAATTCACCCGTGATCCATCTCCGTGGTCCCTTGTGTCCTTTTCTACCCCCTTTGGTGCCCTTATCCTCCCCCTCCCCCCACCCGCTGAGTGTCTCTAGATCTTATGGAGGTCAAATAGCTTATGAGTAGAGAGTGATTTTGTTTATGATTTATAATCCTGTATTACTCTACTTCATACCATTAAAATGAATAGCTGCACATCAGAAGTAAATGTTTCCTGGTCATTGGGCATATTGTGAAGATGACAATAAAGATACCCAGGGACTGATTTGTAACAAGGTGTCTGTAGAATGGAACACAGGATGAAGTGAGAGGAACTGTCGAGATTCTGCAAGGAGAAAAATGGCAGCCTCAGCTTAAAGGAATATTTTCATTGCTTGCTTCATGCAGTTCTCTGTAAAAGTAAGGTGGTAATTATGTGACACAGGAAGCAACAGGGAATTTAGATGATGCTTTTTATAGGTTCTATGTTGTTAGCATCATTAACATTTTTTAAATTCTGTTCTAGACTTCTTGTCAAAATACTCAATCATCCGTAAGTATAGCATAACCTGATAAACATTTACGAGGGTGCCCTTCTATTTAGGCAATAGTGGTGCCTCTGACCTCTGTGGGACATCATGAAATATTGCCTGTGAGGTTTGGTCAGACTTTTCTCCTCAGAATTGTACAGAGATACCAGCTGAAAGAAAGCTTCTTCTCACACTGGATTTCTCTTGCCCTAAATCATATCCTTCTGAGTAAGCAGTGGACGAGATTGGTTGTGATTACCCTGATGGAAGCATTCAGCGAAAGGAACTTGGCCAGGGCGTCTGTAATTTCTAGGCAGAGGCCTAAACAGTGCACGACTTAATGCATTTTTTCCAGCTGGCACAGCAGTAACCTTCTCTTCCCACAAGCCAAGACGTTTGCTGGAGGGAAATGCAGACTCTGAAATTCTCTCACCAAGGCGATAACACAGCCATCCAGAACTGAGGCGCTTCAGTTTAGCAACAGATTTCATATAAAAGCAGACACAGAGTTTGGCAGATATCAGTTTCCAAGATAACCCTGACATAATCTTTTTTCTAAAAATAAATCATTGAGGGCTAAACATGCTGCTTAAAAATAAGGTTTTGATTAGATAAATAGGAGTCTGAGTAATACTCACTCTGCGTGATACATATTTTTAGTTTTACATGAATTATTTTTTAATTCATATTATCATTAAATCATTTAAACATTTCAAAACAAGTACAAATAATCATGTTTATTTTTACATTTCAGAAGCAGAATTCAAAAAATCCAATCCTGTATTTGTATTTAACTTTCAGAGATAATTGAACAAAATTGTCATTTTGTTTAATTAGTGAGTTGTGGCGTATGTGATATTATATGTGTATTTGGAGCAGAAGAGCTGGGACTGTTGGGGCACAGGGATGCTAGGGCACCTGGAGCATCTCGACTTCTGTGCAGGAAAGATTTGTGCTGGAGTCGGAGTAGGTGAGTTAGAAGTGAAGTTTCGTTGCTGGTCAAAGCCCACTCTCAGGAGTGAGTACGGGCGGGTTCAGAGGAGAATCCCACCTGGTGTCTTAAGGCTGCTGCTAAAAGTACTTGCTCCTTTGCAGGGCAGGGCTCAGAGATGGGATGAGATTTGGCCAACGCTGTTCGTCCCAAACCCCTGACACCTAACCTCCTGTTAGTTAGATAAGTCACGTTTTGAAGCTAATGGCACCTGGTGTGACATAAACTAGTAGGGTTTGAGTCACTTTGTTCTGAAATGTGCACAGCTGCTTTTCACAAAGTGAAAAGTGAAGCCCCAGGGAAAGAACAGGTATTTGCTGGTGAGAAGAGAATCAATAATTGCATTTTGGTCGTGTTCACTATCAGATATCTATAAGATTTCAAGTGGAAATGTTTATAGAAGCAATTAGATAATATGAAACAGAAGCTTAGAGGGGAGGTCTGGCTTGAAGTTTTATAGGGGTGAGTCATGTGCCTGTTGTCAGTAATTCCCTAGAACCAGTCAAACAGGAAGACAAGAAGATGATACAATCTGAGTAAGGCCAACTTCAGAGGTCTGGAAGGCGCGGGAACTCCAGTCCTGACGTGGCCAGCAAGGACTTTTGTAGACATGTGAGGATAAAAGAAATGATTAGCAAGCTCACAGGGTAATGGAGACATCTTCTCAGAAGCACAAACAGTGTTTTACTTAAGACATGTTTCTCAATTCAGTACCTCTGTTAGCAGTTTGTTTTATATTTCTGGTTACGAGGAAATTTCACTGTGTTACTAGGTAGAAGTTTCTATGATTTTGACAGCAGAACAATCTACCAAAACCCTTGGAAGATTGGAATTGCCAAGTATCTGACATTTACTGACATTTTTAAAAGCTCACTGCTTTGAGAAATGGTCCTTTGTTCTTGGATTGGAACCAGTCTTAATGCCATTACACAGAATGAAGACCCAGGCATGCAAAAACTCCATAGACACTGGAGGTCTGGGATTCATTTATGAATAAATGACCCATAAAAATAGTATGTTTAACCCCAAGGCTTCAGAAAAACAAGTAGCTGCTCCAATGCTATTACAAAAAAATAAATTGATTCAATTATTTCAATCTTCATTAGTTTTGAAAAAGTACAAAAAAAGTCCCAAGAAAGAATTATCTAAGTTATCAATACAGAATGCTATGTCATGCATTTTGGCTAAATTTCCATGTCACCCTACAAAAACTATTACTAGATGGCAAAGTCTAGTTGCATGTCTGGTTTTATACCTTTTCTAGTCTTTTAAGACAGTCCTCAAATTTGAAAGGGCCTTGGAGTAGCCTGGGGATTTTGTGCATATCCAAATTCTCATTTAGGACTTCTGGAATACTGTCTGAGATTCTGCATTGCTAACAAGCTCCCTGGTGATGCTAATGTTCTGTGTTTTGGGCCACACTTTGGGCAGGAAGGATTTAAAGAATCGACTAGCTCAGAGCCACTGATGGAGAGAAAGACAAACAAATCTCTCCTAGTACCCAAAGAGCACAGGGAAACCTAATGCAATTTTACAGTGGAATAGGAAGTTCCACTTGGCTCAAAGAACCATAATATTTATATGAGAATTTAATCTGTGCGTTTCTTATCTACATGCCTAAAATATTATCCCAAACCTTAGTGACTCCAAAGCAATAAACATTTACTAACTACCAGTTTCTGTGATTCAGAAACTCGTAAGTACCTCCTCCAAGAAACGTGGTTTTCGCTCGGGCTGGTTGGGAAGTAATCACAGGAAGACTTCCCTGGAGCTTCCCTTGGTCTTCATCCAAGGGGGATCCCCCACATGTCTTGTGAAGTCTGAGTTTCTCATCATGTCTATGTGGACCTGCGAGAGTCTTCACAACATAGCAACTGGCTTCTCCTACAGCAGGTGATGCAAAAGAGAAGACAGAAAGCCACACCGTTTTCTGTGGCCAAAGCTGGGAATCATCACCACCATTTACACAATATCCTATTAGTCATAGGGCTCAACCCTGCTCAGTATGGAAAGGAAGTTTAGTGCTTTAAACCTTTGCACTATTGACAGTTTGGGGTTCAGAGAGTGCTTTGTTTTGAAGGAGCATTTTGTTCACCGTGGGAGGTTAAGCCCCCCACCTGGCTCTAGACCTTGCAGTGCCCACGGTCCCCCAAGTCTCACTGCCCCTCGGCGTGGGAGTGGGCTCTATCACCCATGGTCATGAGGTCTGGACTGCAGTGTGGTGCCGCGCAGGAGGCAGGAGGCCTGAGGCCTGGCGCCAGTCCGGAGTAGAGACCGGCCGTCTCCCCCTGTAAGGCAGGGGAACAACCTTGCTTCGCTGGTCCATAAATGTAAAGGCTGGAGTCTGCTACCGCTCACATAAGGAAAGTACTTAATGCAGATATCGCTTCAATAATTAAGTATTTAAATGACTGTTTTGAATAAGATACGGTGTTGTTACCATTCTATTGTGCCAAAGAAACTAACTTTCGTAAACGTATCAGCAGATATGTTTATAATGGTTTACACCTTGTGTGATTTATTACTGAATTCAGAAGACTAGAACACACACACTGCAAACTGAAGCAGTGCCACACACACACACACACACACACAAACACACACACACACACACACACACACACACACACCCCTCCAGTATGCTGGTGCCCAAAAAGACTGAAAGATTTCATTGGACTTAATGGTTCTACCCTTTTCCTGTTTAACATAAATTAGACTAAAACAATCACATTTTGTGTCAAATTCCGAGCCTGTCAGAATTTTAAGGCGTGCTGACAAGGTAAAGTAATCTTCAGAGTATCTCAAAGTGTCTTCCTTGCATCAGAATGCTCCACTACCCAGGAGATAACTTACTTTTAATATTTCTAAAAGGTTTTAAAGAATCACAGAACAAATCTTTGTGCAAAGGGAGCGACCTAAGCACCGGGGCATAAATCCCGTTATTTACATATTGTCCTAAAGCTCCTTTCCATTTCTCCAAAGCCTATCAACCCTTCAAAGCCCACTTTAGTCTCTAGGAAGGTTTCTACAGAATTCTGGATGGCATCTCTATGTCAGCATCTGTAATGATTGGGCAATGAGTCTTCTATAGTCATAACTATATGCAAAATTATTAATGAAATTGTTAAGTGTTTGAGAGTAGGACTTAGGTTTTATGCAACTTGATTGTCTTTAGCTTTGTAGGTTTTCTAAGAACAATTATTTATTGATCTATTCCATCAATTTGTCTATGTATACATGGCGTACTGTGGTATAAAATCAACTCCTGAAGCTGGACAATTTGTGTTTGTATTATTACAACTATAATTTCCTAGCTGTCTAAACCCAAGGAGGTATTTAAGCCTTTGCAGTAACTGTCCCCTTTTCCTGGAAAGCACTTACACCAGACATCCCCATGCAAACTCTCTGACTTCCTTCTAGTCTATTCCTAAAGGTCATCAGCTTGACCAGCCAATCCAAACACTATTTACAATTGTAATAACTCCTCATCCCCAATCCACAGTCCAATCCCCAATTTTAGTCTTCTTTGATACAACTTATCAACTATCATATGGTATCATTTTCTCATTTGTGATGACTATTGGCTAGTGCCTCTAAGTATGGTTAGGATTTGACAGGTTTGATGAGACATAACTATGACAATGACTGGAGCTATGCATGCATTTATCAGGAGAGGATAACCAGTGTCGTGCCAACAAAAGGTTATATAAATTGGGAAACCCTCTTTAAGAAAAAGAAAACGGCCTCCCTGGTGACGCAGTGGTTAAGCGCTGCGCTGTGGAGCTGTCGGCAGCGGCAACACGTGTTCGACGCCCGGCCAGGGAGATTCCCACAGGGCGCAGCAGACCTCTCCTGTCTCCCCACTGCTCCCCTCAGCAGTGGATTTCCATCGATCTGTCTGTTCTGCTCCCCACTCTGTCTCTGGTGAACCCTCTCGCTGTCCCACGCCTCTGGCCTGTACCCCAGCTTGTATGCATAAATAATTCTTTATTTAAAAAAAAAGAAAGAAAAGAAAACAGCACTGTAAATTCTAAGTGAGATCCAATCATCTGACCTTATCCCAGGACTGCTGTCATTACACTGGCAGGAATTCCTACAAGGTGGCAGCCCTGAGGCTTGGTCTTCATTAATTTCCCAACAAACCCAATTTCTAGGTACTCAGACATTTGTTAGGATGAATGAATTCCACATAGGTGAATCTCAGTTTTTCTGTCGGATCATGATAATAAAGTGACAGAGTGACATGTCACAGGTATATGTTCAAGAGGAAAAAATGAATAAGTACATGTAAGATTCTTGGGAAAAGGACTTGAAAACAGCCAGCCTTCAGTGAATATTAGTCATGGATGGTTTTGGAGGCTGCAGACACAGACCGATTGGGAAGTTGTGTTTTGTCCAGTGAAAGTGATCCAGAGTCTAAGCTGCAGAGTTAAGCAGCATAATAAAGGGAAGGGATATTTACACCCTATTTCTGCCAAAGATCCCATTTTAGAATGTATGTATTAATCCTGCTTGTGGATTTGCCAAGGACTGGAGAGCATTCTCAAACTAGTAACAGCAGCTGAGGGTGAAATAGTTCCACTCATCCTGTGTGTTCCCAGCGTGCCCTGCAAGCGCCTTTTCACACAGGGATCATCCCACCACTGAAAGGAAGCCATTTCCAGAGCTGACAGCAGTAGTCAAACAGACAATCTGCACAGGACATATGGTGAAACAGTGGGGAGAAAGGCTTTGGCTTAGGAGAGCAGAGCAGTTCTAGCTCTTGTGAAAGACGCCTGTGCTTCTTTAAGATTCATTCATAGCCAAATAAGCAGAAAACATCAAGGTCACGTCTGTCTAACCAATAAGCAGTGCAACCGAGATTACTACATGACATTCCCAAGAATCTTACATTGAAATAATTATCTTCTAGAATGTTGAGGTCTCCTCATTTCAAGATAGATTTATGCAGACAAGAATCCCTTATGTCTGCTTTCAGAAATTCAGGCTGACTTCAAAGCAAGGTGAACCGCTCTGTGTAAGTGTGGATAAAAAAAGTTATTTTCGTGGGTCCAAAGACAGTGAATGAAGACATCCCTTCACCATGTATGCATCTTTTTGGTGCAGAATGACAAAGGATGGAATATAACTTTCAAGTGATGTCAAGACATCAGTGTGGCTAATGGTAAAACTTGAAGGTGATCTCATTCAAGTTGAAGAATATTGTGCAGCTCCCTACCGTACAGCACTTCCTAATAGGCGAATTCATTTACTTTGAAGTGAATTGAGGTGTTTTTTTCCTCCCCATAAATTTGTGTTTGAATATGAATCAGTAATTTGCTGGCAGCCTCACTATGCATTTGTTATGGGACTTTTCAATGTCATACGTTATATGATTTGTATCCTCAAATAGTTTCAAATAAAAGTTGTCTGCTGTTTTCTGGTAGAGTGCCAAGTGGATGAATACTCGTTTTATTTGCTATCAGTACATATAGTTTTACATCTTCTATAATTAACCTGTCAATCTACTGTCTCCTGAAAAACTGCTGCCAGGTATTGTGGAGTATATTAAAAGTTAAGAATTCAGCAGTGATATTGGCATTTTTTTTCCCCATACCTCTATCTGAGCTTTCCTTAATGGACTCAGACCAATTTAATTTTTCATATTATATGTCTTGTTTGATTTTACACCTGAGCTTTCATTTCAAACCTTAGGGGAAAAAAATGAAGCCAATTCTCCTGTAACATTCAGAAAAATAAACAATCAGACTTTTCAGGAGACAGGGAGTATATTGAAAAGAAAATGAGGTAGAGTTTTCTGTTAGCCCAGTGTGAACTCAGGATGCATAAATTAACTGATATTAAATTGCAGGATCATTAATTTATCAAATGTGATGTTGGGCATGAGATTACAGTACTTAATTAAGCTTTCTGTTACAGATGACAGTATTTATTAAGTGCAAGTAATCTGGAGTGTGAGTTTTTTAATGTACATGGAAGTCTAATGTAACACTAAAGTCACTACAACTTTTGTTGGAAACTATTATTAGAGCATCTACATCCGGAAAAGTTGCACATGAAAGATTGAGTTTAGGTTGCTGCTTTGCAACTTTTGAAATTTGCCTAAAATTCCTGAGTCTTAGTTGTTTATAGATATAGATACAGATACAGATTGCATCATTTTTCATTTTTGTACAGTGTTTGCTTTCTCCTCTCAGTTGTATTCCTCACAAATTTCTCACCACCAGGTCTCCCGTGAACAATCACTGTAGTCTCCTGTGCTCCTCCTGTGCTCTCTTCCGATCCCCCTCCCCTGCAGAGCGTCTCTGATTATAGTTGCCTGCTGGTTTTGTTTATTTATTTATTATTTCCTGCTCCCTGATTTGGCTCCCCTATATTCTTCCTGTAAGTGAAAAAAAATATTTTGATTTTTCCTCTGGCTTATTTCACTGCGCATCCTCCCTTCCAGCTCCATCCGTGCTGCTGAGAAGGGCGCGAGTGTATCTTCTTCCATTGTGTGTATACCCCGCATCTTCTTGATCCGGCCGTCTATTTGGGGGCGTCTGGGCTGTTTCCATAGCTTGCCTATTGTAAATAGTGCTGCAGTAAACGTAGGGGTGCAGGTTTCCTTTTGAATTAATGTTTTTGTGTCCTTCGGGTAGATTTCTAGGAGTACAATTGTTGGGTCATGTGGTAGCTCCATTTTTAGTAGTTTCACAGTATTTATTAAGTGCAAGAATCCAGAATGTGAGTTTTTAAAGGTAAATGGAAGTTTATCATAACACTAAAGTCACTTTTGTTGGAAACTATTATTAGAGCACCTACACACCTTTATTTATTTATTTATTTATTTATTTATTTATTTATTAATATATATTTTTATTGTTATTTATGTCTTTTACATTTTGTATTCCCCTTGGGTAGCCCACCACCGATTCACCTGTGATCCATCTCCGTGGTCCCTTGTGTTCTTTTCTATTCCATTTTGTGCCCCTTTTCCTTCCCTCCCTCCGCCTCCCTCCTCCCCCCCTTTTTTAGAACCTCCACACAGTTTTCCATAGTGGTTGGACCAGTTTGCATTCCCACCAGCAGTGTAGGAGAGTTCCTTTTTCTCCACATCCTTTCCACCATTTGTTGTTGCTAGTTTTTTGTTTGTCTGTTTGTTTGTTTGTTTGTTTTTATATGTGCTGTTCTCACTAGTGGAAGGTGGTGCCTCATTATGGGTTTGACTTGCATTTCCCTGATTATAAGTGATGTTGAACATTTTTTATATATCTGTTGGCCATTTGCATTTCCTCTTTGGAGAAGTGTCTTTTTATTTTTTTTAATATATATTTTTATTGTTATTTATGTCTTTTACATTTTGTATTCCCCTTGGGTAGCCCACCACCAATTCACCCGTGATCCATCTCCATGGTCCCTG
>PVIJ01007929.1:0-78439 GCA_004024925.1 Scalopus aquaticus | reverse complement strand
GTGGTACATATACACAATGGAGTACTATTCAGCATGGAAAGAAGATAAACACATGCAATTTGCCGCAACATGGATGGAATTGGAGGGAATCATACTCAGTGAAATAAGCCAGAAAGAAAAAGAAAAATATCGAATGGTTTCACTTATAACAGGACTATAGGGAGGCCGGGTGGGAGAGAGACACTCAGCGGTGGGGGAGAGGGGAGGGGAGGATAAGGGCACAGGATGGAGGAGAGGAGAATACAGGGGACCGTGGAGATGGATCACGGGTGAATTGGTGGTGGGCTGCCCAAGGGGAATACAAAATGTAAAAGACATAAATAACAATAAAAAAAAATGGAAAAAAAAAAAACTCAAGAGAAGGGGGATTCAGAAAGCTTTGGGTTGGAAAACACAGGATGACTTCAGAGAGAACGGTGTGCCAGGAAAGGATGTGGACACTACTTACCTTTCCCCATATCTTGCCCTAGTAGACATCTCTTCCATCTATTGATTTGAGTCCTTTGTAATAAATCAGTAATCTAATGTCTAAACAAGTTGCCCAAGATCTGTGTGACATTCTAGCAAATAAGTTGTACCCAAGGAAGGTGTCTTGGAAACCTCTGATTATAGTCAGCACAGATAATAATCTGGGATTGTATGGGCGCCTGAAGTCTGAGGAGACGGTCATCACAACCTACAATTTGTGGCAGTTGGCCAGAAGCTCAGGGATGCATGTGTGTGGGGGCCAGAGTTAGAGAAAAGGTTGTTCTCAGGAGACTGAGCCCTTAACCTGTGGAATCTGATGCTAACTCCTGGGAGACGGTGTCAGAATTAAGTTGAATTCTTGCACCAAGCATCACTTGGTATATGGAAGGCCCCCGCACACTCCCTTTGGAAATTGGCCCCAGGAACTCAATGCACTACACATAGCAGAGAAACACTTGGCGTAGTTTGTGATGAATAGGAACGTTCCACACATGGCATCACTGTGGTTTGTAAACCATTTTTATCATTTTTTAAAAGAGAGAGAGGTTAAATGGAAAGGCTGTAAAAACTTATTTTTGTCCGGAGGGTATAAAGCAAAATTTCAGAAAGTTTTGCTTGGGTTGGAATGATAGCGGGAAAATGAGGCCTTTCAAAATTGCCAAAGGCAGTGCCCCAATTGCTTACCGGTTACTGTGTTGGTTCTGCACCTGCACGCACAATTGCAACACTACTCAGGCTTAGGGAACAATAACAGTGGGATTTATTTAACAAACAGGGAAAAGCAAAGAATTATTGAAGTCAACATATGGCCGTTTACCTTACTTAAAGCAATGTCCAGTCGTTAAGTCCCAGAAAAGTAACAAAGGTGGCGTCTTCCTTCTTCTGCAGACGCGCAAAAGCCAGAGTGTAGGCCAGGTTCCAACTCACAAGGACGACACAGGACGCAACTGGAAATGCTCCCCAAACTGCTGTGATGCTCCAGCACAGCATCAGGCCAGCAAAACTGCAAACAGCAAATACAATGGCCAGAGGGCCCATCAGACTGCACTCACGCATTTTAGGAAGGCGCCCCCTTCGGGCCTCTACCTTCTTCCTTTGGCTGCAGTAAAGACAAAACTGGGAGCAGTTTCCATTGCTCGGCTACTTGCAAATCCTCCAAAGTTGCTGGCCCCAAAGTCACTAAAGATTCCAAAAACGCTCAATCCAAAACTCTATATCCCGGTGGCTCAAAAACTTCTGGCGTCTGATTTCCAAACTCTCAGTCTTGGTGGCTACATTTTCTGCCGCTGATACCTCTATCCCTACATCATGACGACTCTTTTTCCTTTCTCCTACCTCACGGCAACTGAATTCCCCTTCTCCTTCAGTCCCTTTTATTTCTCATCAGACTCTCCGCCCCAAACAGCAAACTTAGCATTTTCCCTGGGGCTATTCATTCTCATCAGCAAACCCCCTCCAGAGGGCATGACCTCCACCGGACTTTGGACTAGCTCGGTTACAGGAGGTCTAAAATATTCGCAGCAGAACACCAGTGATGCAGGGCCATGGCTGTTTCCATCACCACTCCCAGGGGAGCCTCCATTTATGTTCTGTACATTTTAAGCTATAGACATATCCTGTACTTTTAAGTGTCTCTCCCCTAAGTGGCCTTCTAAACTCCCTACTGAATTTGCTTGATTTTGCATTACCATTTCCCATTTATCAAGATTATTTTTTATTTGCATCTATTTTTTAGGTGATTAGACAACCCATATGATTCAAGCTTCCATGGTAGGTCCCCCTGGCTCAAGCCACAGAGATTCCCCTTCCCTTCTTTCTCTCATTGTTTTACAGTGCTTGGTATTTCTCTTTTTTTTTTTCCCTTCCCCACTTTTTCATAAAATCCAGACTAGACTTTTCCACTCTCTTCTATGTAATCAGAAGACTGCTAGCTAATGCAGACAAGACTCCAAAGTACTCTACTGTGAGGTCACATCCATCTCATTTGCAATTTCACACATGTCCTGAGTTTGCAATTTTAGTCATCATATGCTTTAACTCTAGAATTTGAATTTTCTTCTTTTTATAACTTATATTTGGGGAAAAAATGGGTGTTTTCTTCCATTTCTTTCACATTATACTGGTTTCAGTGGTTGTAAGGTCTCTGATCTTATTTCTTATTCCTGATCTTGGTGTGTCTATTTGGGGGTTTTGAAACTTGGTTTCAAGCCTAATTTTATCCATGCAAGGTGATTTTTATTAAGAACTGGGCATTGCATATGATAATTGATAAAGCTGATGTGTAGATTTGGGAGACACTATTTTTGTTTAGAAAGGATTAACTTTTGCTTATGAAAATTATTGAGGCTAAGCTCAATAGCAATCTCAGATAACTTTATGCCAAGTAGGGATTGAGATGACTGGCAGCCATACTTACCTTATTATTTGTGCAAGTCTTTCAGGGTTAGCTTTATTCTAGGAACTAATATTTTGGGGTTCCACCTCAAAGTCTAAGTTGTTTACAGAACCATCAGATACTAGCAGGCAGGCATTGCTCTCCATTTCTCCCCTTCAGTTCTGTCAGTTTGTTTAAGGATCTCTTTGACATTTCAGTCACTACTTTTCATATAAACAATTATCTAGAAGACCAAAACAGCCCAGGCTCAGACCTTGGCCCTCTGGCCTCCTTTATCTCTTGGAGCTTGTCCCAAAGATTCCTCACTGCGTGATATTCTCCCTATGTCTATGTATCTATATTTATAACTTTCTCAACTTTCCTACTTCCTCTTGCAGCAGATTTTTTTCTGAATCTATTTAGTCTGCCATTTCTGTAAGCAGATTTCAAGGGTTTGAGTTTTGCAGTCTCACTTCTGGATAAGCTTCCCTACTTCCAGATCACATCTATTTATTTTGTCCAGTAGCTTTTTGCCTCTTTCTCTCCCAACCGACTCGGTAAAGGTTCCAAAGTTACCTTTATTTAAAATGAAATGACAAATTAATAACTAATTTGCTAGTAGGCATTTACGCATAGAAAGTGACTTACTGATTGCAATCTGCATTAGGATGGAGCTGATGTCATAACACCACATTGAAGCCACCTTAAAATACAATATTAGATATCTCTGTTCCTAAAAGTTCTTTAGCTTCATTTATACCAAAATCCTCCGTGGCTAAATGTGTCTGCTCTTAGCTCTTCACTGCCAGTCAAGGTCCTGTTCTATAATAATATAACATATACTACAGATGCCCACTTTTCTTAAACACTGCAAGATTTTGTAAATAGTTACCATCGAACCATATTGTGTCTTACAAATTCTATACTTTTTGACATTTATTCATTCTTGTCTCCCATGGAAAATGTCTGTTGTAACTTGGATAGCTTAGAACATCAGTGCATAGTTCTATTTCTGTAAAGAAGCCAATTCACAAAAAGTAAAAATATTTATATGCTACTTTATAGCTAATCACGATAAAAATCCCTTTTACCATATTCAGTGACACATGGTACAATATACTGTGTGTATTATTAAAAATGGGGATACATAAGTTTTTGAATAAAAAAATGAGAATGAGAAAATTGACCTTTCTTTATTATCATTAACATTTTAATATCTAGGGCATAATTGAAAATGGCTACATAGAAGCAGATTCCTAACTTTTCCCCAAGTCAGGGGACAGAAAGGTCTTTAGCCTTCACAGAGAAAAAAGAAATGACAACTTAATCAAGTCATATGACTAAATTAAAGGTGAATGTAATAAACAAGAAATTTTGACAATTTCTTCTAAATATTAATCAAATAAATGTCAGGTAGCTAAATTTCAGTAATAATTAAAAAATAAAATAGTGAACATGGAAAATCCATGGTATCTGTGAAAAGCCAAAGAATAAACTCTATTGACCTCTAATTAGATAAAGTTGTTTTGCTATTTCACATAATTATCATATTTAATGTTCACTAAAGTCTCCATACCTCCACATCAGCTTACAGAAATAGAAAATGTCCTCAGGTTTGAGTTAAGCAAGTATTTTAGGCAAAGTTGCAAATACTGTGCAGAAATAGCAGCACAGGAATTGGCTTTCTGGATTAAATTTATCCCTAATTGTGGCATCTAGATCCAATGATTTACCTACTGTCTCTCGTGGTCCTCACATTTTTTCCTTTCTTCTGGCTAGAACTGATTCCTCAGACTCCCTTGAAAGCTGGCTTGTTTAGATGTTCTGCATCAAGAGATATCGGTGGGGCATCAGATGCATAGACAAAAGAGCAGTCTTGTCTCTTTATCTTTCTTTCTTTGTCCAGGTTCTCTGAAAGTGTCCACAAACATCATGAACTAGCTTTTGGTCAGGTGTCCACTTGATCCACTTGATGGACCCACTAATGGTTGAGTCAGTTGTTTTTCCAGGTCAGCTCTCACAGTCTGCTCAGTTATTGCATTTCTGTGTGGGTGATCAAGCATCAACCGCAAGTTTTTCTTTTAAATCCCATCATGACTTTATCATATTCCATAAATGGCCTCAGTTTTACCAGGCCTGTTTCTCATGTTCTGGTAAGAACACCTGATCTTTGTTGTTACTTTTGCTCTAGAAGTTTATCGCTACTAATCTAACTTACCTAACCATTCCTTCTCAGCCTCCAACACTTAGTAACTAGTACAGTTATGTTTGCACCAGTTATGTTTTCTGGACTAAAACTGAAAGTTATAACTGGCAATATTCCAAAGAGCAAATAGCAACAATTTTTTTCATTACTATATATCATTAATAGAAATAATCTATGCTTAGGAGAGTGACACAGATTATTACATTATATTGGAATGGTTTGAAGACCATTCCTTACCTCTCCAGATCTTGTCTAGTTTTTGAACAGCTTATTGGTCTTCAGTGGGCAATCTTGTTTTTTGCTATTTTATGCTAAAAATCAAGTCTAATAGGAATGAACTACCTAGATGCCTACTGCATCGAGTCACCCTAATTCTTTATGTATCCTTTATTCCAGGTCAACCAGCCAACCTGTTTTCAATTCCCCTTGAGTATTTTGGAACTATTGTTTCATTTTTTTGTTTCATTTATATTTACATCCTAGAGTTATTTCTTTGTAATACATAGCCATGAGAGACCCAAAAGAGATACATACCATAATCCCTGGAAACTATAAATATGTACCTTACATGGCAAAAGCCAAAGAAACAAAACAAACATGCAAAGACTGCTGATGTAATTAAAGTTACAGAGTTCGAAATTGGGAAATTATTCTGGATAAATCGACTGAGCCAGATATAATCACATGAGCTATTAAAAGCAGGAAATAGGAGGTCAAGAAGGAAAAATCAGAAAGATTTGAAGCATGAGAGAGACTTGATGTAACTTTATTGATTTGGAAGCAGAAGGGGCACTGTGACAAGAGATGCAGATCTCTTTAAGAAACAGAGACTTCCATCTGCTAATCAGCATGGAAACAGGAAAATGAGTCCTAGAGCCACAAGGAATTGAATTCTGCCAATAACCTGATGAGCTTGGATATAGACTCTTCCCCAGAGCCTCTAGAAAACAACACAGTTCTGTAGATACTTTGATTTTGGTCTTGTGAGACCCTCATCAGAGAAACAGCTGGGTCAAACTGATGGATGTGGACTTACAGTACTGTGTGGTGTTTATACACTAAGTTTATGTTCATTCATTCATTCATCAATAGGAAACTACCAGAATAAATGCTAGTACTTTCCTCGAAGACAAAATTTACAGCCTAAGATAAAATCTTTCATATACTGAGACTGTATAGCTACCATCCAATATTTCTCTTCTTTTTTTGTAAGTCTTCTTAAAAGAAAACCCCCTTGCTCATTTCCTCTATTAATCTTCTATAACCATCATAACGAAAACATCACAAACTAGGTGTCTTAAACAACAGAAACTATTTTTCTCCTTGTTTTAAAGTCAAAGGTGCTGAAAGGTTGATCAGGTAAGGTTTCTATTTCTGAGTGGCCTAAGTGATACGTATTGTTGTTAAGTCCTCACATGGCCTTTGTCTTATTTACAGACATAGTAGGTGTCTCTCTCTTCCTTTAAGGACACCAGTCTTACCAAATGAGTGTCCTAGCCTTATGACTCCATTTAATTATAATCACCTCTTAAATACTCTATCGTACAGTCATATGAAAATTTGGGGACAGGGATATTAATCAGTGACTCACATTTCCCTTTCCCTCCTCACTGTTGAAACACCTTGTGCTCCATAACTTCATTGAAACGGCTTAGCATAGGTCATTGTTGGTCTCAATGATTTGGCCTCAGTTAGGTTCAAAAGACCTTTCACCACTTCCTTGTCAGCTCTCTGCCCAAAGACGCCTAGAGACCAAAGACTTCAAGTTGTAAAGCATCAAGGACATATACATTTTCATTTAGCTTTTCTATGCAATAGATACTGTATTAAATTACAAGAATTAGATGTATTTAAAACAATACATTGGTGTAAATAAATTTTAAAAAATTCATATTGAGCAAGAATTTCTGAGTTACTTATTGCCCACCCTTTGAATATTAAGATTCATTATAAACATTTAAAATAGATTTTGAAGCATGTAAGCAATTTTGATTTTTAATGAAATTTGGTGGAGATTTATCTGAATTGACTGAGTTATATTTATTTTGTAAAAAGTGAGAAAAACTCTTACACAATGGAGAGCTCGAAAAGTGGCTAACGCTGTAGAATCTCAGAAACCAAATATCATGACAAAGAGGTAGGAACAGGAAATAAATGTGATATGACCCTGATTGATAGATGTTCAGGAGATAAGAGTTTCTATCATTTTTTTTTCTGAAGAAAGCTCATAAGATATTTCAAAATGACTAGAGAGATGTTAGTTGTAAAATAATAAATTAATCCATCAAATCATGATAAAGGCTAGCTGTAATTGCCACAGGAAAATGAGTTGGATAGATTACTTCCCCAAACCTTCGGTGAAATATCTTGGCCACAATCATACCTCCCCAGGCACACAGTAAAATACGATTCAGAACACGACCATCAGGTCTCACATCTGCAAATAAGATCCTCAAGGACCTTTAAAAAATTAATAAAGATAATGCTTGAAGAGACCAACTTCAGTTCCCTTCAGTATTTATTTTTATGAACACTTCATTACTTTATGATGAAGGGTAAAGGCACCTGTACTATGATAAAATAATGATATTTATGGGACACCTACCCTTCGTGTCATCTTTAATTCTCCTACTAACCTTGTAGTGAGGTTTATGTCCCCTTGCACAACTAAGACAGTTTCAGAGTGATAAATGACTTTTGAGGAGTTTTCAAAAAAGCATGGGGTGAAGCAGGGAATCAAAATCTAGTTTTGTGTCCCTAGATCTTATGTTCATTTCACGCCCTCACACTGTTCACAATGACCATGATATTTTTCACAACTTGAATTTTCTGGAGAAGATATTTTTAAGGGCAGGAAAGGAGTCAGAACAAAACCTCTCAAGATACTTCCTTTGGAGATGTCTAAAATGCTCCTGAGGCGAAATGTTTTGGTGGTAGAAATGAATGCCAAGTGCAGGTTGTTTCCAAGTATCATTATATAGGGGATTTGGAGTTACAAAGCAGTATTTGTACATCCAGCACTGTGTTAATGAGGAGGTGAGATTTTTAGAGGAATTTTGCTTCATTTCACTTTAAATGCACCAGAGAAAAGAATGGCCCCAAATTACCAATTAAAGACCTCAGGCAGTTTTTATAAAAGACGATAGATATATTAAGTTCATCTATGTACAAACCAAAATAGAAAGTCAATTAAATTATGAAAAATATAATCACTTCCCCAGTTAAATTAACCTATCTCCACAATTGACACAACTGAATACTTTGGTAGATTATCTGTTGTCTCCTCTCTTTATCTCTTCAAATACATAACCTAAAAATATTTGAGACAATGTTTAATCATAGAGATAAAAACTCAAAACTCTCTAGCATTTTTATGCAAAGGTTCAGAAAAAAGAACAATATGTGACAAGAATAGGGGAAAATATAGACATAGTTATTAAAACATTTTAGTTTAAAATAATTTAGTTTTTATTATGGAACTTAAAAGATTAAAAATATAAGATATTTATTTATGGGAGAGTGAAAGTTCTTGTCTTCTATATTCCTTTTGGAACTTACCCACTTTCAGTTTCCCTACAGTTCTAGCCATCTCTCACCAGCTGCTAAATCCTCTTCTCACAGAAGAATCACTGGGGCCTCCTTAAATCAGGCCACCCAACATTGTGACCCACTGATGAGTGGAAGGAAGTTGCCCAGCCATGCCACCACCTGCTCCACGGCCACCCTGCTGGTGCCAAACACAGGCTGGACAAGTTGTGGGGTTCACACAACTTCCTGAGGTCTCTGAAAGCCCTGTGGGGACTGCATAGTGGTCCAGCATCACACACTTCCCTTCAATTTCCCTACAGGAGAGAGGAAGAGAGAGTCCTCTTGATTTTTCTATTAATTTTTCTAGAAATGTCTACTTATTGTTTCAGTACCACATTGTTTTATATTGAATTTTCACTGCAAGAATAGATGTTTACCAAACCCATTTATGGTGATCATTTTACAAAGATGATAGATAGATAGATAGATGATAGATCTCTAAACACCCTTGTATCTATGTATCAGTTATGTTGTGCACCTGTGATATGCCAATTATTTCTCAATAAAATTAAAGAAAAAGAATTAAGGAGACAAGGCATGCACACACTCACGTAATAAATACAAGGTCTATTTGACACAAGAAGAAACTTTGACCTCTATTTAGGGTAAACTGTTTTTCCATAGATGTATGTATGGATGAACAGAAAAGGTAGTAGAGACTACATATGTGTGCAATATATTTTCATAATTGACTCATATAAAGTTATTTTAATATGAGATTCTACAGAAGGCAGATTTTTTTATTGAAGATTATGCAAAGTTAAAGAAATAAAGGAAAATCATTCTACTATCGATGAATAACATTCTACTGAAAATAAATATTTTTTTTTAAATGTTTTTAAAGATTTATCTATGCACACAAGCTGGGGTACAGGCCAGAGGCATGGGTAGGCGAGAGGGTTCACCAGAGACAAAGTGGGGAGCAGCACAGGCAGATCAACGGAAACACACTGCTGAGGGGAGCAGCTGGGGAGGCAGGAGAGGTCTGCTGCGCCATGTGGGAATCTCCCTGGCTGGGCATCGAACTCGCGTCACCGCTGCCGACAGCTCTACAGCGCAGCGCCCAATCGCTGTGCCACCAGGGAGGTCCCCAACATTTCTTTTTTTTATGTAGAAATTCTTGGTCAAGACCCTGGAAAATGAACTACAATGGTTACCATCTGATAGTGTCAATCACTCCTCTGTTATTTTGGCTTTTCAAAATAGAAAGTAATCAATATTTCCTAAGGACAATGCCATTTTCCTGACCCCCTTGATAATGGCAGTTAGATGGGAAGGACAGGTGTCACTTGGAAAGCTATAGAATTGAAATTTGGATGAAAAATAAAGCTCAGCTTAACTGTAGTGAATGAAGCTGTTTTTGTCTACCTAATCTTTTAAAGAAAATAATAAAAGCAGGGCCTCCCTGGTGGCACAGGGGTTAAAATCTCAGCACTATCAAGCTATCAGCAGCCACTGTGGTATGAGTTCCATCCCCTGACAAGGAGATAACCCACATGGTGCAGCAGATCTCTCCTGTCTCGCCCACTGCTCCCCTCAGGAGTATATTTCAGTCAATCTGCCTGTTCTGCTCCCCATTCTGTCTCTGGTGAATCCTCTCACTCCCTGTACCTTTGGCCAGTTCTTGTATGCATAAAAAAAAAATAAATCTTTTTAAAAAGAAAATAATAAAAGGAACAAATATCAATGAATTCAGTATCGTAGTCAGAGTTCTCCAAAGAATCAGAAACAGAAACAACAGAATGTGTGCCTCATCCATCTATCTGTCTATATCTCAAGCATTGCGTTAATTTATTTTAAGGAATTGACTCAAGCAATTATGGAATCTTGATAATTCCAAATCCCCAGAGAAGGCAGGCCGGTGATTTGGAATTCCACAGAAGAATTATAGTCCAAGTCCAAAGGCAGTCAGTTCACAGAATTCTTTCTTGCTTGGGAAGGGCAATCTATTTTTTTTTTCCATTTAGGTCTTCCAGTGATTGGAAACAGTGCATCCACATTACAGAAGATAACCTGCTTTATTCAAAGGCCACTGATATACATATCATTCTCAATAAAATTATCTCCATGGAAATAGTATTTGGGGGAATATTTGGGTACTGTGACTGAGCCTCACTGACATGCAAAATCAATCATCATCGTAGCTACTTTTTTCTATGCAACAGACAACCCAAAATGCACCACCTTAAATAGCAAACAGGCAGAGAATTGTGGCAGGACGAATATTACAGTGTCAGGGAAGTTCTTCTGATCTCAGCTAAGCTAACTAGGGTTTCTATGATGTATCTACCATTTTGGCAGGGTCTGGTTGTTCTAGGATGCCCTCAGATGAAACTGATATTCTTGCTCCCCTGTGGTCTCCCGTTAGTAAACGCTTAGCCACACAACAGCAGAACAGGATTCCTGGAGCCAGAAAGCAAAAGTACATGGGACCTCCTGAGGTTCCTAGTGAGAACTGGCTCAGTATCTCACAGTTATTGGCCAATGTTAAGTGACAAGACAAGTCTGATCCAAGGGGTGCAGAAAAGACTCCACCTCTAGATTAAAAAATAGAAAGAGTGAAATGAGAATGGATGAAGGAGATGGATAAGGAGAAGCAGAAAATAGTCTCAGGGAGTTTTTGACATACCCAGAGTTGAAAAAAATGGGTTTTATATAATGAAAAGATTTAATGAAATCCTCTCTCTGTGTACCTGAATCACAAATAGTAGGTGTGTTTGGTGGGGTCTGTTAATAAATAAAGAAGAAAGAAATGAAAGGAGGGAGGAAGGAAGGAGGGAAGGAAAGAAGCCAGGAAAAGATGTAGACAGAGAGAGGGAGGAGAGAAGGAAAGAAGGAAGGGAGGGAAGAAAGAGGGTGGGAGCAAGGAGTCAACCAAAATTATATTTTTATTCAAGATCATATAAAGGAATGTTTAATTAGAAATCAGAGAAAAACAGGGTTTTTTTAAACGTAGAAAATCTCGGAAACTTACCTCACATAGAAAAGACCATAGAAGTGCTAGCAATTTCTTTTCTGCAAGCCTTCTCAAGAGAAAGACATTTTGTGCACATGGAAGTGAAAATGTCCCCTGAGTCTTCAATTCTGTGTGAATATTTATTCTGATTTTAGCAACAAAGAAAATGCTACTTGGTAGTTGATATTCTGAAGTCCACCTCCATGCCCAATCACTTCTCAAATTTAGGTTTGCTTCCTTCTTATACTTTTACAATGGAAGAATTAGGAAAAATAAAAAAAAAAAAAAGGATATGTACTGCCCAAGGAATTAAATGCTTTGAGAATAGATAAAGGGTGCAGTGTAATCAATTCCGAAGAAGTCCCAAGGAGCTCACTCCCTCATGCACAGCCTCTGGAAGTTTCAACCACTTCCAGACTTCAGCAGAATGAGACGTCAGAGCAGAGCCCGGAAGACATATGAGATGCGCTTTTGGCCTTGGTCCCCGAGTGTACGTGACTCTTAGAGAGCAAGCAGGCAATGGTTAAAGGTGTCAGCGAGGCAGGGTGTGAGCCGGCTGCAAATCCGCCATGATTAGCCTCACGGAAAAAGAAGATGGTTGGTTCACAGCAAAGTGTCCCAACATGAAGCCACCTAAAAGGCCAATCCATCACCTCCAGCTGGTGTGCGCGGAGCAGAGCTGTTGGGAAGCACGAGGGATTCCATCAGCCTCCGCACTTTGTGCTCTGCAAGGCTTATATTCCTCTCCAGGCTGAATTTATGACCTTTCTGTCAACTGCTTCTTTAATGCATAAAGCTAAATATCAGCAGCAGGATTCAGACACTCAAGCTCTTGAGTTCGTACTAGTCTCAGGCCCACGCAGGGGAGCGCTGACAGTCAGCATGGGATATTATAATTTAAAGCCCAGCCGGCCGGGTGTCAGGTCCCTCACGGAGCAGCTGGTGTACTTCGTGCCATCTTTCCCTCTCATATTAACAAAAAAGGTATGATGTGTCAGATCCCAAGAGAAGCACCGTAAGCACATATAAGCATTATAAGCAATATAAGATCCCACGATAAGCACTAACATTTTCTAATGAATTTTCCCCATTTTTATCAGCTAAGGCTGATCAAATATTAATCTATTATATAAGGCAGAAATTTTACAAGACCTTTATGCAGTTAAGAATATTAAAAGGCTTATTACAGATAGGACATAAAACCAAAAAAATTCTGAAACCTTTTAGCCTTGAGCAAAATAATACGTCAAAAAGCAGAAACACACATTTCAGAAAGCCCTGCTGGTGAGGATCTCAGCAGCCTTGTGCACATTTTCCTGAGATTTGGAGTCCCCAGGGGGGTCTCACGTGTAGGTCTGGACTGTTCTTTCCTGCTTTCACATCTACTGCCCTTGAGGACATCTGCTGTCATGAAGCCAGTCCCCACTATCACAGCTGCCAGCACACCCTGGGTGCCCACTCTGGTCTGTGGGCAAGAACCTTCACCCAGGCTGCCGCAGTACAACATCTCATTGCTGTCCTTTTCCTGGTGCTAACATGAGGCTTGGGCTTGAGCAGAATGGACGGAATCATCTTCTCCCTTGCTGGGAGTTGCTTTCTCCCTAGACACCAAAGGAGAGATGCTGCTGCATTCATGGTTGACACTCCCTTAGGGCATCGATTTCTTCAAGTCTGCATTTTCCCCTAACTCAGATCCAGTTCCATGAGAGGGGTCAGTAGAACCCTATTTTGTACAGATACTGAGTCCATTTTTTAGTCCTCCCATCTCTTCTTCTAAACAGTTTCAAAATTCCACCTTAGTTCTCTTTCAGTGGAAGAAAGTGCTAAATCAAGTAAAACTTGTCAAGAAGAGAATCCCAAAGTTTGCATCTCAGACACTTCATGTTCAGTTAAAATTCAAGTTGAGAGCAAGATTCCACCTTTGCACATTTGGAAATGATAAAAATTGAGAAGTGGCAGATTTCAAAACTTATGAAAACAAATAGTCTTAGATCAAATTCATTTGAAAAATACTGCATTAGAAATCGTATTGGGGATTCCTATGCATAACACTCACTCAGAGCACTGAGAACTTCTGCATAAAGACAGTCTTTTGACTGTGTAAGCCAACTTTCCTAAAATTTATTTAACAACAGTCGCCATTTTTATTTGTAGTTTTTGGAATGTCTAATTCCTGGGAAATTAACGTGACCTGAAACAGAATTTGGCAGACACTATTTCAGCAATATTCTAGACAAATTTTGTGAACAAATAATTCTGATCTGTTACTTGCTAAGTTAGTGTGAGAAAAATTACATCTTTTTGAAGTAATTCACAAAATATTTTTTTTTCTAAATTAGAGCTAGAGCAGTTTGACAGTAGGAAACAATGTAAAACAAGTGATGAGTGCAAAAGCTGATGGACAGTAATGACCTTGAATGACTAGGCTTTCCCAAAGGTGGCCCTGCTACCCCCACCACGTGTAAAAGAAGAGCAGGTGCTGAGAGATCCTCCTATTTTCAAGGGACACTTATAAAACAGTTATAGCTGAAAGCTTCTAATTTTTAAATGTTAGTAACTATATTTCTTTTTTTTAATAGAGACAAAAATACTACTTACACTAAGGCACCCTCCTCCCCTCACAAAATCACAGCAGATTTTGGGGTTGAATATAACCCATGCTTTGCCCCATTAATCTCCTGTATCAGTCTGTGGTTTTGAATCCAGAGGTCTTGAAATAGAGGAAAAGACAGAATTTTAATTCTTAAATTGCATCTGTTTTTAACTGTTGTGTACAGCCTGATTATTGAAGGTAACAGTAGCGTGCTTAGTATTTATTATTTTATTACATGCACAAGTTTGTAATTTATTTCCAGGAAAAGAGAGACCTATGAGGTAGGTGTTCACAGGCACTTTGATTCTCAAGTGAAATACTTTAATGCTGTTTAAGTCAAATAATCAATGCTTTAGGCCATACTCCCTCTGGGGATGTTAAAGATTAATTTTTCTGGGACTATAATTAAAAATAAAATTTAGTGATAAACTTTGCCATTGTTATTATTTTAAATGGTTAAACTCTAATACATTATCATCAAGAATAAAAATGATATTATTTTTGAGAAATCTACAATTGAAGGGAAGTTTTAATATTGGTTTAAGTCACCAGGGAATTATTTAAAGCCTAGCAGAAAATGTGTATCAAATGCAATTACCTCTCAATGGTCCATATGGGGCTTATCCTTGACAATATTTTTACTGTGGATGGTTTGTTTCCATTCTGCCATACAATTCTTCATTCTGCCTGTAAATTCAGCTAACACACAAACACACACACAACATATATATGTATATCTGTACATATATTTCATAAAATAATTTCACTTGACATCGAATGGGTAGTAATCTTTCTGTGGGACCCATGCTAATGATAATATGATTTTCTGCATTGTTTGTCATTCTCTATAAGCATATAATTTGCAGTAGACTCTGATACCCTATGGAATTTATTTATCTCTTACATATTTTAAATCTAGACAAAGTCAACACAAAATAAAATTCTTTACAAAAAATAAGAAATATAACTGCTTATATTGTAGACAATTTTGCTCATTCTGTTATCCTATTTTATGAAATACATATGCCTGGTGAGTCATGATTTTATTTTTTACAAATTGTGCCATATTTTGGAGATCAGAAGGTTTAACATTAAAGAAATGTTTTTATTTTAAAAACTGTTACTATATGTTTTAAAAGCCTAAGTTTTAGAAAATTAATTTATTGATGTAGTGAATAAAATCTACTGAATAAATATTTGAACAGTGTTATTGTAATCTTTGCTCTTGATTTAATGATTCTTTTACTAATTCTATGTTTTCTCTGTAATTTAAGAAAAGTGATTATTGAAAGAGTAGAAATTATAAACTTTCCTTATCTTCTCGATTCCCTTCAGGAGTATAAAAAGATTTATTTTTCTAATCTAGAAGAGATCAAAGAAAGAGTGAGGGAAGAGAGAGTGACTGGCAGAGTTGAGGAAGGATGGGAAGAGGCAGATTTTTGGCAGAACTGAATGTGCTAATCTGCAGTGAAATTAGTGATTTAAAAAGTATTTCTCAGCTGCACATCTGAAAAAAAATTTATGGGTCTAATTTTCCTTTGGAAATTTAAAACGTTACAAACTCATAAGATATAATTATCCAACTTTTTCTACCCCACACTCACCAGGCCCACAGAAAAGAGTGGGAATTATGTATGGATGCAAATGGTATGACTACTGCAAAGAATTTAGAAACATTTCAATAAACATACTTGCAAATATTTTCGGTATTTTAAAAAAGTAGGACACATATGTTAAATTCAAGTGAAGAGGGCCTAAAAGGGAATCTCCAAGTGCACAGTTTGCTTCTATATTTGTGTGAACCATTTGGTTAAGTATTTTACAAAATATCTACACTTTATTTTCCAGTCCTTATGGAATTTTCAAAATACTGTATATCCTACAATAGAATTTTCAACATATGTGTAAGCTGTAGTGTGAAAATAATTGTGGGAATAATTCTAGATCTATATAATTCCACAACCTACTTGCCTTGAATTGGCTGAATGTGTTTTTCATATAAGTATGCATGGAAAATGTTTAAGTATTTCACACAAAACTCGTTCAGATCTAAAAGCATCGCTGTAATTAGCAAGGTTTTGCCAACCTTAGGAAATTAGTAAAGATAACATTTAATAACATCAACCAAGAGAGATCTTACCTTTGTCATATTTCTTTGAAATGCTTAAAAGTTTGGGTGAAATACAGAAATGTTTAGTTAAAACACTCATCCGTAAGCTTAGAAGATATTTGTTAGTAGGGGACACTTTGTACGCTAGGGTTTTCCAAAAAATAATCATTTCATGACCTTTTTTTAGAAAAATTGAAGGATTGTGAGGGACACATTCTTTTTTATCTCCTCTTCTGTTAAGAAAAATATTTCATTGGTTTTAGGGTCCTGTTCTGTCTCTGTTCTGGAAAGCTGCTGAGTGTAGTTTTAAAAGAGCCAAAGCTTTCTTTCACCATCTCTTCCCTAAATTTCCGTAAGCTTTTCTTTACCCACTTCAGATGTTATAAAATTTTCAAAGAAAAAGCTAGCACTCAGCAGAACTATACACATGTGGATGCTAAATAAATACTTGTGATGATGATGAATGTTGGCAAATCTCCATGGGAGAAAGGCCTTATACAAAAGATGTTATAATTATTATGTTTAAATGATTATGCTATAATTATTATGTTAAAAATCTCCTATGCTCTTAGAGCTGTTTGGCGGTGGCAGGGTTGTGACATTCACATTAAACCTCCTCTTTGCTAAGGCTCTTGCCACTTCACAAGCTTTGTAAAGACAGTGGCTTGGCCAAGACAGAAAAAGACGACTAGAGAAGGATTCAGGAACTCTCTTTTCTTCCCTTTTCTTTTCACCACGTTGGGATGCTGCTGGCCCTCCGAAGACGGCATTTTCTAATCAACCCCAGGTTTTATCTTTGTTTAATCACCTGTTATAAAAGATTGTTCAAGTTCATTCATACTAAGTTTAAATGAGGCTTACGGTGTCACCTTCCTCTCTAAGATTAAATAACTTTTAAGGAAAGATGGTAGCTAATGAAATAAGTGACTAATGATGACATAATTTTTTTTTTGTTGTTGTTGTTTTTGTTGTTGTTAGTGGAGGTTTCCCTGAATTTTGGGTTCAGGGTCAGTTCAGAGATGCTAAAATTTACATGAAAATACTTTCTAGAATATATTCAACAAAGGTTTATGTTTTTGTTGTTTTGCTTTTTGCCATGTGGATTCCAATGTTATTTCCTTGACTGAGAATGACAGGTAGATTGAATTACTTTGCAAAGTACATTGATGATCTTTCACCATCCTCAAATCTTCTCCAGAATTATGGAAAAGATTGAGTTCTGCCAGGTTTTTGGTTTTTAAGCAAGTGGCAAATATTTCAGAGTAAACTGACCTCTCTTTGTAGGCATGAAATAGAATTTTCAAGGTACATCTGGTGGAGGACACTTTATCCAGGTTGCATCAAAGTGCATGCATCCCTTAAAACCAAAAAACACTAATAGCCTTAATTTTTTACTACTGTTAGATTTTTAACTGTATCCAGGAGTGCTGTGGTTTTAAATGGCATGCCTGTCGTGCCTGCATTTCTGACATCAGCCAGGGTAAGGGAGAGATATTGGTGTAGGTTTAAAAGTGTGACCCTGGTCCAAATGCAGTTCAAACTTTTCCCTTGCTGAATGCAGAGTCTATCACATCTCCTGGCATTCGGAAGGGGCCTAACTCATCTTAACCACTATTACCAATCATCACCTTTTAATAGTCACCAACAAATTTATGAAATTCTTCCTTTAAGATATGAAAGAAATAGGATCAAAGAAAGAAATAGGGAGCAGATAGCAGGAACATGCCACAACAAAAACCTGTTGAGAGGACTTTTAGTAAGTATGTTCAAACAGGAAGCAATGGCACAAGAGCAAAAGACTAGTTTCACAAACCAAAGTTGGAGGATTGGGGATTAATTGAAATCCTCAAGTGGTGCATGGTAAGTGACTGCCTATTTAAAGCCAACAGATAGGTTTCCGTGAGGTTAAGGAAGCGAAAAATCCCATACGAAGCTAGTGAGATGTTAAATTCTAATTAGAAGTGTTAATTAAAAAAAATTCCAATTTCATCAGTGAGAGTGCTTTTGTTGTTCTGATTCTCTTTGCTACAGTGAATCCTAAGTATCCTGACTCACTTTGTTCCAATATTATTTACCACTTCTATAGGGTAGAGCAAAGTTGACTGTAGCCATAGAGCATGGTGCATTAGAGTGCCCTTCCCAGTGCTGCCATGATAAGAGGCCTATGGGCATTTTCATGGAAAATACCTAAGTTCAGACCTTTATAATTAGGCACAGGAATTCACTGTCGCTCAAAGTTTAGCAAATCAAGTGTGGGATTCTAGGAAGCAAAAGTATTTATGCACTTATTCATAACATCCCTTGTGACTATCTTCTGCTTTTCATATCTTCAAAATAAATCCAGTACATTTCTAAAATTTAGGTGAGGTTATTTTGTATTGTGTACTAAGTCAAATATAAAATGATAATATTATTTAATATGACACTTTGAAGACCATTAATCCTTAAGGAGGGCTAAATTCTTTTAAATAGCTTACAAATAGAAGCAACCTGAAGTTGTTTAAAACTAAATGTTAAATTAATTATAGTACTTAACAGATCTTCAAATAATAAAGCAAGTGCATGTTAATATTTTTTTTCTGATAGTAATATTCAACATTCTCCAAACAATTTAATATAATTTAAAAGCTTTATATTATGGTTTTTAAATATTATAATAAAATTATAGAAAAAATAATTGTACATGATATTCAAAAGATACAAATCTTTACTATACAAATCTTTACTATAGTAAGCCCTATTTAGTAAATTACACAGATTTTTTTTATGTTGAATACTTAATAGTCATTTAAAACGATTGAAGTTAATGTCATGCATTTTAACAAAACATGTCTTTTTAGTGATGTGATTTTTTTCAGGATAGACTATGTCCCTATAAATATTTAGAATGATCCTTCTTATGTTAATATAAAAATACAGGATAAGCTAAAATAGTCACAGTAACTTTCCATACCTAAGACTATAATTTTCAACGTGCAGCTCCTTCAGATCATCTTACTATACTATAAAATCTGTTTGAGAAGAGAATGATATTTTATTTGTAAATTACTTTGAAATATATATAAAATATCCAAAGGACAAATGAGGAGTTGGTACCATTTGTCTAAGTTCTTCATTCAAACCTACAAATATCTCCCATCATTCTTTGTGGATTTTAACACCCTTTCATTCTTCTTCCTGTCTGTTCAGAACAACTTCCCTCTACACCATCAACCTCACACCCCAAGTCAAAGATAAAGGCAGACACTTTCCTTTCTACATTGAAATATAAATATCATGGATCCCATTTTTCTAAGTTGTTTTTACCTACATACAACATACCTAAAAATGTCCCAGCTTTGACAATAAAAAAAATATGAATGAAGGGATGGGGAATATTATATGCTGTGCTGAGCGTAAATGAGAATAGTTTTATAGAGTTGGAATTTGTGAAAACTCATAACTGCAGTACAAACATAATAAGTAAATGAAAAATCTAAGCATTATTAATTATTTGCAAACAATAAAAACAAACAAATTTAAATAAAGGAATTGTAGTAAGTGTATTTTACTTGGCTTATCAATGAAAATATATATTCATAATAAATTCAAAATGGGAAATCGCTTAAATAGAATATTATTTTAATCAGAAATTTTATTGTAGTTGTTTTTGAGGATTAGAATGGGTGACAGTGGTATATAAAGTTTTAATTATCATTTTCCAAGACAAAATGGCAAAAGATAGATAAATAAATAGCAGCATAAACATGTAAATTCCATATAAAAGCCATAATAAATAGCAAAGGGAGTTGAAATGCATTGCCCAATAGAGGACACCATAGGAAGGCAGTAAACTAGTATTATGTTGGTAGTTTTGTAGTACTCCCCCTGACTTTTTAACCTGTATACAGACATTACTTTATTAAAACAATGTATTTAAAAATAACCCCCCAAAGCTATTTCCTCCTCAAATCAAGAGAAATAATTGATAACATGACCATGCTTCTACTTTATTTATACAAATGAATCATTTGCATGATTTCTGAGAAAAAGACATTCTGGTTCAGGATTTTTTTAATCAATATTTTATGTTCAAATAAGTAATATTAATTAAAATATGTCTATAGTAAACACATTTTTAAAAAATGCTTGCATGTAAACTTTTCCACTGTTATTCATAGAACTCTCATGAAGTAAGTTCCCAAAGACAGGTGGATTAGAAAGATGTGGTATATGCAAACAATGAAATACCCCCCCCCCCACACACACACACGCACACACACACGACAAACTTGCCTTTTGTGACAATATGGATAGAACTGGAAGGGGTTATGCTAAGTGTAATAAATCAGAAGAAGGACAAATTCTGGATGGTTCACTTTTATTTGTGTAATATAGAAAAATATCAAATAAAATCAAACCAGTAGGAAAGCCTAGAAATCTAGCTGAAGAATTGAGACAACAAGAAATTGAGAGAAAAGGGGGAGAACAAAGTAGGAAGAGGGCACAATGGACTGAGGTAGAGGGCTTTCAGCTCCTTGGTGGTGGGTGTGAAGGGGTAACACATACCCCGGACTGTGATACTCTATTTCTAAGTCATTTAAAATGTTATAAACTAATGTTAGCTCACAAAAAATAAACAACAAAAATAACTCTGTGTGAGATTCACTTATGCAGTCCAAACACTGGTATACCGTATTAATAATATTATTAAACTTCAAGGAACAATTTATTAGCAACAAAATTCTGGAGTACACTTTCAGTCATAACCATCTTCTTCTGGACTTTCTAACACTGAGGGCCACTTTTGTATACCTTGTATTCATGCCAAGGTAAGACCGTGAGGTGGTTTTAAAATCTCTCCCTGTGAAGACTGCTGGCTTGTCTGCAAAAAAAATGATTCATAGGTTATTTGCACTCTTTATGTATAGACTGAACGACATTCTTTTAAAGGCATTTCCTTATATTTCTCCTTTTGGATTTCATATGTCAGTTTTTTGCCCATGGATACAGGCTTTTGAAATATTTCTGCAGCTGGCATTTCACTGTCTGGCATTTCAGTCACTTTGAATTCACTCACTGGATCATTTATAACACTTTAAAATGAGGCCAGTACCCACACCAAGCTTTGTAGAAACTCACTATTTAATAAAAATAAATATTACTGTCCTACATTTACCCTCCATTTTCCCCCTGATTACTGTCCCGAACCTAGATGCCCATGCATTGCAGACAGCCTGCTCGAGCCCATAGTGCTATTTTGATTGATTTTAAATGAGATCGTGGGTTTGAATCATTTTTATGTTTTGGGTTATCCTTTGTTCTTTGTCCATACTGCAATAAACATTAAGTTATTATCACTGCGATTCTTGTTTGCAAGTGGGAGAAATCCAACACAGACCAACCTAGCTAAAACAGAGCAATTATTGTACTGATTTAAAAGCACTTCATAGAAATCAAAGCAGAAATAAAGCATGGACTCAAGAAAGACTGGAACTGGGCATTCTAACATCACCATTTCCTTGTTTTCCCCCTTTTGCATCATTATATATTTTTATTTAGAGAGAATGACTTTGGTTTTTCTCATCCATAGACCAGGATCAACAGCTATTTCTTTTCCATGCATGTGGAGAATACATAGCATCATATTTTGTTTCGATTTGTATATTTTATTAGTGGAGATGAAATGATAATGTGATCACTAGTGAAGACTCAGAAAAAGGCAACATGAAGTTCTCTGAGTTGGGCATGATTTTCAGTGAACACGATCAGGAATTGAGGAACTTGGGTTAGCAGAAGCACACCTTCAACTGGCTTGCCAGTACTGTCTGCACTTCCACAGAGACACTGGCAGACACAAGAGGGGCAGCATGAAAGCCAAATCCTTTTCAATGGCTCTGCCAAGCCGCTGGTGTAACTTTTTTCTGCAAAGCAACCTTGCCCGCCCTGCTCTACACAGTGTACAGCATTCTTGACCCTAGGCCAGCCCTGTTTCTTCATGAAATTGTCCTTGTAAGCAATGACAGTGACTTTGGTCATTTGAAAGCAGAACTAGATGAATATGTCCAAAAATGTATCCCTGGAATAATTAAAGAAATGCAGAGTGAGGGATTAATTTGATGAGGAATGATGGAGTAACCTGTGCTACAGGTCACCTACAATGGCTGGAGGATATTTTGCCATGAAGAGATTCTATTTCAATGAACCTGGACAGTAAGATAGCGGCATGGATACCTGGGGAGGAGACATATTAAAAATATGATTTTAGAATTGGGCATGTTTTATGAAAACAGTGACCATATGATTCTCCTTAAAGCCAGGACAATATGACGCACAATTTGGGGCTGACACATGTTTGGCTGGATAAATATAAGGAGTAGAATCTCTCCTTGTGACTAATCTGAGCGCCAGTAACTATGGGAACATCAATGAGGGTGCTGGATTGTGGAAGAGGTTAGGTCTCAAATCACTTAAGTGATATTTAGATAATATTTACCTAGAAATGCAGATGTCCGGACCGAGCACCAACCCCTAGCCCCCCATCTTCATCCATAGATGGCCAAAATACCCCAAGTCCTTCAGTATGGAAGGCTGTAGCACCTCCAGGTCAGCAAGTGTCTGGTGGTCCAGGGCTACCCAAGTTAGAAAGGATGCCCTGTGATACTGAAGTGGTATGTCTGGTGACCTCAGACAGTTATAGATTTATAATGAAGAGCATGCATAATTTTAAATAATCTCCTTTGCCTGGATATATCAGAGGTATGCTCTTTAGATCCACTATGACTTAAGAAATAATGAGTCAAGATAATCAAAGCAGTGGCGATTAGGGAAGAATAATCAGCTATACCAGGTATCAGTTGGACAGCACCTGAGAGTGGCTGATTCTCTGAGTCACAAAGAGTGAATTGCTATGGTAAACCGTGAAGGCTTCTCACAGCAGTGACATTTGGATGGTTAAGGTGGACCCCATGGCCAGTTGCGGATTCATCAGGTTTTGTGCTCTGGATGATGTGGTGCTTGAGAAAGAGCATTGCTGATCCAGGGAAAACTCTACACTGACATATCTTTGAAAGAATGAATAATAGCTTGTCTTCTAGTGGTGATGCGGGGGAAGATTAGCAGAGATGAGGCAGAAGATATGGGACATCAAGTGATCATCAGGAGTTGAAGTTTGTTTCACCAAGACATGAAACTGAAGTTGAGGAATTTCTTTCTTATGATCAGCAACCAGAATACATTTTTAACTTTATAAACTTGGGTTTGTACAGAATGATAAAATCCAGGAAATTGACATTTTTATTCAAATTTATTTATGCTTCTTTCAAATCCTCTGTAATAATGGAGCAGCATTTATCTGATTAGAAACTCATATTGATTTCTACTTTTAGAAAACTTCTATTATCAGTTTTGAATAAACTATTACTTTAAACTTCAGAAGACATCATTATAAGATTATATTTTAAATTATATTAAATTAGCTATCATAAATTATTGTTAGGAATTATGGTACTCCCTAAAAATAAAGGATCTTTTGGATTACTCTAAAAAATAAGAAAGTTAAGATCATTATGGATTCAAAATTCCTTTATTCCTCTAGTAGTCTATGGATTTGAAAGCGAGTCCAATGAATAAATTCCTGATACTGTTCAGCTAAATTTGGAGGCCTTCATCTTAGACACATTCTAAACACCTGTGATGTGCCATATTCTTGTTGGTACTTAATTTGTAATAAGAGATTTTATCTTATACCACTTTCAAATTTGCATATGTGAATATCTCTCTGCTGTAAATATGATATGTAATATACTTACCTGTTATTCTAATACCCACTTTGTATTGACTAATCATTTAGTTTTTAAGGGTTGAAATTATAAAATAACTGAATATTCATTTTCAAAAGGGACTCTGAGACACATAAAACTCCTAAAGTAATGTTTCAGTGCATAAATAGTTCCTTGGGGATTCTGGAAGCTGCATTTCCCCCATTTATATATTTATCAAGATTATTGAGAGCAAAAACTCAAGTTACAAGAATTCTGTTCTATTCGTAACAAAAACCTGGTGCTTTGTAAAGGGTGATATTGATATAAGCAGACAAAGCAATATAGTTAGTTGCATGTATTTCAATAATATCTCATGCTAGATTAACCAGCATACTGTTTTTCTATTCTTTTTACTTAAAATTTGATAAGTATATATGTATCATGTGTTGATTAATTCATACATCCTCTATACCTTCAGTGAAAAGTAAGATTACAAGTTGATATTGTGATAAGCAACACATTTTTAGCAAAGGATGTGTTCTGTCTTCTTTCTAAATTCAGATTATGGGCTGAATCACTGTCTCTGGATTTAACCTTGTATTAAACTCTTACTATATACAAAATTGAAATTATGTGAAACCTGGACACAAAGTTCATCGTGTGTGTGCTAGAAAACATTATTGATACTTCAATTGCTTCCAACCCATTTTTAGGGAAATAGATCTGGGGATCTATTTTCCTACCTCTGGTTGCTGTAAGTAACTGAAAGTGAAGAATTATTTAGTATATGGAAATTTAATGGTGCAGTTTATGATTTATTATGTAAAATGCTATCTTAAAATAGTATACTTAAAATGGTTTTGCTTTAATAGGTTAAAAAAATAGCTCTCGTCTTTAAAAATATTTTGTTTGGAAAGACACAGTTTTCCTGTCTCAGTCTTCCTGTCACAGTCATAAATGACTGTTTAAAATTTCTTTTGAAAATACGCAACTTAAAATATTACATAATAGTATTTCCTTTGTTCTAAGCTGTGATATCAGGAAATCAAAAAGAGGAAGTATATAATATGGCTTAGTCTTTTTTCTTTTCTAAGACAACATTGCCACATCTGCCTAATTTTCAAAAGGCAACATTTATTGTAAAGATTATGTTGTCTGTTTTCCCCTCTCAGCAATTCTATGGGACTCAAATAGCATTAGTCTTTTGGAAAGTTTCATAAACTAGATACAGTTGTTTTTGAAACGTATGTTGTGTTTTCCTACATTTGATTCTATTAGAAACACCAGACATTGTTGTAAAGTAGTTTATGATGATAACTTGTTTAGCTATAACAAACTAGAGAAGAGAGACTATGATTACTCTTGCTTCACAGATGATAAAAATCTGAGACTGGGAAGGTTAACTGACTCTCCTCAAGATAAAATAACTAATAAGTAACAGAATATCATTTGAATGGAGACTACCACACTCAGGCGGCTGTGTCCTGTTTGAAAGACAAGGTAACCCTTGCCTCTAAATATAATTTTTGTTCTTTCTATTAACTTTTATCTCTATTGTTTTATATCTTCAACTTTTTTCATTCACTTGACAAGTGCATTTCTTATACAAAATTAAATTACTTCCTTTTATGTTATTTTTTTCCCTTCACAGTACAATATCCTTTTCATTGGCATCACATGCCCATTCCATCTGCTGATCTTCTAAGTCACTCTCCCTCTGAACTCTTTCCTTGCCTCTGCCAATGTCCCTGTGATTAATTTTTATTTAAAAGCTTCCTTGAGGTCATTCATTCTTATCAAGTCACAAGAAGGAAATGCAATATTTTAGGGTTAATTTTATGGAATAAACATCAGAAGAGTATATGAGCTCTGAAACTGAGACTTCGACTTTGATTTGTGGATCTAAAGACAGAAAAATATGCTGAACTTTGCTTTTGCCAAGAATGGGTTTTCAATATGGGTTAAATATTTTTGAATTAAAATAACAACCATTCAAAAGAAAGCTGTGTTTAATTATACAAATTAAAATTAATTAATGTAATTCTCATTTGTAGAGCATATAAGAAGGAGAGAATATCAAAGGTTCTATTTCAATATAAATATAACTTCATATGTTAATCTAGATTCTGTAGAGCCCTAACTATAAATGGAATGATGAGACACAGACTCAGTCAGACTGGGTTAGAAGGAATTGTTGTTGCAACATTGAATATATGCTCAAATATGCAAAACAGATATTGACAATGGCCCTGACATTAATATTTTGCTTACGCTGTATTAAAAAAGTCTCAGAGGTATAAGATATATCAGAACTGGTAGAGCTAATGAATCTTTGAAATGAGCTCCATACAGAAAGTTCCATATTAGTTATCAGGAATCAGAACCTACAGAGATTCTTGTACCTTATATAGAGTACAAGGAATGATGGCAGAACAAAGGCATAGTCAGTGGCAAGGAGTCTGAAGACAAAGACAGCAATGAGCAAGATTTTTACTTAAAAGAATAAAAATTGGGGAAACAGGGCCTCCCCGGTGGCGCAGTGGTTGGGCGCTGCACTGTGGAGCTGTTGGCCACGGGCGATGCCGGTTTGGCGACGCCCAGCCAGGGGAGAATCCCACATGGCGCAGCAGACCTCTCCTGCCTCCCCCGCTGCTCCCCTCAATAGTGTATCTCTGATCTGCCTGTTCTGCTCCCCACTCTGTCTCTGGTGAACCCTCTCGCCACCCCGCGCCTCTGGCCTGTACCCCAGCTTGTATACATAAAAAAATAAAAATTCTTAAAAAAAAATTGGGGAAACAGTAGGGAACTAGAATATCTATTGAATGTAAGCTAGAAGATGAGCAGGACATTGGGTGTCAAAAGGAGAGGGACAAGCGGCTAAGAGCTGAGATATCTAGAACACCTTATGGGCACCAACAGTATCAGAACATCAGTATGCCAAGTGGAGACTGATGTTCCATGATGGGGGCCCACTGAATGTACTCTGATGACATAAGGAAAGTGTAAAGTCAACAATGAATGAAGCGTGGCTTTCAAATTAGGCTCCGCCTCTTGTGTCTGTGTGCCCTTGGGCAGGACGCTATATTTATTTTATGTAAAATGGAAATTTAGAAGAATGTATCAGAAAATTTTTGTGAGAAATAGATAAGTAATATTTGCTATTGCACTTAGAAAAGTGCCTGAAATATAAATATATAGCAATAAATTGTTTCAGTAAACTCAGGGTAATGGGTTATGATATATGAATGTACAATTCTTTAGGCGAGGAAAAATGGGACCTTAAATGAATAAAATTATATATTTAACTATACATATTAAACTATTATTATATTATTATTATATT
The DNA here is from genome assembly GCA_004024925.1 of Scalopus aquaticus. NCBI lineage: Eukaryota > Metazoa > Chordata > Mammalia > Eulipotyphla > Talpidae > Scalopus > Scalopus aquaticus. The sequence continues at coordinate 51,059 of PVIJ01007929.1, read as the reverse complement.
ATTATATTATTATTATATTTAACTATACATATTAAAAATAATTAAAAATTATTACATATTAAAATTGATTATACATATACATATTGATTACATATTAAAAATGATTATAGAACTGAGGAATCCGGAGGGAATCAGTTGAATACCAAGTGGGGAGGGAGCACAATGGACTATGGGGAGGACTACAGGTGCTCTAGTGGAGGATGAGTTATGGTAATACCATAAAGAGGGGATCCTCTACATCCAAAATACAAGCAAAGATGGAAACCAATATTGCCTTAATAAAAAAAAAATAGTTTGAATGCTTAAAATATTAAATAAAATAAATTTTAAAAAAGCTAAAATGTTCCTTACCTCATGTTATACACAAAAAATTAACAATGGAGTAAAACAGATGTGAAAATCTTTTATAAGTTTTAGAATAATTTGGATAGAGTCTAAGATAAAATTTTAAAATCTTGATAGTGACATAGGGAAGGGTTTTTTAATAAGACATAATAAGCAAAATTAATATAAGAAAAAGTAAAATGAAAAGAAACTTTTATCATCAAAATATACAGAAAGTAGTAAAACAAGGTTGACACTGAGAACTGTGTTTGCAATATATAGTGCATGGTGATCTCATAAATTTAATGATTGATAGATAGATATGACTGTGAAATGAATGAGTAGATATATTATAGGCAGATATGGATATGTAGAGATATTTGTGCAAGCCGGTACGAATTCCTTGCATCACATTAGACGGTACAAAAGAGATGATAGTTCATAGTAGGGGAAGTATGAACAGCCCATAGACACATAAAAATAAGTTTAATCTTATTAGTAATCAAATTAAGGCACATTAAATAATGATTGAGATTACATTTTACACCAACCAGATTGACAAAAAATGCGGTACTAGACAATTCTAGACTAGACAACACTAGAAAGTATGTGGAGAAGCAGAAGTTTCTTAGTATTTTTTTCATTACAGTAACATTGGTTTACAATAGTGTATATGATTCAGAAACATAGGATCCCACCTCTTCAGTTGTCTGTTACCACAGCACACTCATATAGCTAGAGGCAAGTTTCCTTGGTGCAATCATTTTTTAAAATGTCTTTCCCGGTAAACCTGAACACACACAAAACCTATGACCCAGAAGCTCCACTGTAGGTATACACACATCCTAGAGAAACTACACAAATACACTTAGTCATAAAAAATACACTTGGTCACAATGTTAAATGCCTTGCTTTCATTAAAAAATTCACCCCCAATAATTGTTAAATTTAAGTTAGAGTTTTTTATTATATTCATAGAACATAATTTACAGTATTCAGTTTCATTTTTATGCCACTTTATTATTTTAATGACATTTTTCAGAACTGCTTTGATTACCTTAAGCATGAAAGAAAGCTTGAATTTTAATCATATTTGTTTTGGTGTAATCATGTGCCATGTTACGCACTCGTAAAAATTCAAATTATTTTATGTACCTATTCTTCCAAAGTAGTTGTCTTTCTCTTTCTCATTTACTACTAAAAGAGGACTTTTAACTGAGAATAAAATTCCTGGAGATGCATTATCATTTCCTTACTATTTATTATATATATTATATATATATTTATTATATATATTATATATTATTATATATATTATTTGGGGGATTTCACAATTTTCAGAGATATCAAAAATGATGCAATTGTAATCAGGTTATCATTTAAGAACCTGATGAAAACTATCAAAAATACAACTGATAATTAAAAACAATCTTAAGGGAGTTTGCTAGCATGGTGAAAATATGATGCTGATATACTTTCCATTCAGTCACCAGTATTAGGTCTTATTTCATAATATTTACCTTAGAAATCTAAGTCACAATATTTTCCTTGCGTGAGATTTCATTGTTAAACACACCGTAATGAGAAGTGTTGACATTTTATTGAAAACTACTCTATATTGCTAATCTGCTATGAATTTGCTATGGCAGTGGGGAAAATCTGTCAAAATGTGTTGGACTGTGTTCTATCTTGATGAAAAAGAATAACTTCTCACAGTACAGGCTCTTATTTAATTGCCATTCCAACTTAACCATAAAAAATGGATTTTCTTTCACCTTTTGTCATCTCCTACTTGACACCTAGTTATCTTTTGGATCAGCTGAAATGTTTCTTCCTCCAAGAAGTCAACATTTAATCTAAAGTTAACATTAACTGTGTGCTATTGGTTGACTGTCCTCTTTGTTCCTGAACATTTCTTGTTGTTGGTGATTGTATGATTTTTTTTCCCTGATAGTTTATATTCTATGGTAAATATGTTCAAATTTTTTCATTTACTGTTCTGTATCTATATATATTTAACCTATAATGTCACCTATGTGAGTTGAGAACTGCCTAAAAATCCTAGTGTTATTTCCTTATGAAAATTTTGGAAATTGAACAGAATATAGTATGAAATCACATGAAACCTTAATCCACTATTTTTGACAGTTTCTTAATTCTACATAGACATTAAGAAATTGAAAACTTGAAATCAATTATTCATTTGGAAGAAAAGGTAAAATATATCAGCTGTGCAAATAGTTTTTCATATTGACAAATTAAATACATTTATTCATTAACCTATGCATTTTGATGTGTACTACAGGAATAATACTTCTCCTCAGATTTTATAGTTGAGAAAATAGAAATATACAAACACAATTAACTTCAAGTTTGTTAAGTGAAATGTTTAATTTGTTAAAAAACACAAATTTTCTAAGTGTTCAACAATGGTTTTGTTGCTTTCTGCTGAAGAAATACTAAGTTCCATAAAGAAGTGTTTGCAATGTGCTTTAAAGAACTGAAAGACTATAAAATAATTGAGAAGAAGTGATAGAGTTAAAAGTAAAGGACATATTTATCTTTTTCCTTTCAATTTATTTCACTTAGCATAATCCCTTCCAGCTCCATCCATGTAGCTGCAAATGTCATGAGTCTGACTTTTTTCAGATGGTTTCACTTATATGTGGAATATAGAGAAACGAAGCACATGGTCAAAGACAAACCTTGAAAGCCATAGATATGAGGCATCCAGGGGTATAGGGGTGGGGGACAGGGGTGAAAACAGTATGGGGGAGGAACACAGGGAATATGATGATAGACTATGAGTGCTTTGATGATGTGAGAACTACAGCGACCCCACCTGAAGATAGATATCATACATTGTCCAAAAATTAAGTGATTTAAGAAAATTTACTTTATTTAAAAATAAACTTAAATAAAATAAAATTAATAAAATAATTTTACTAGATGGATACTAAATGACTAGTTGAAATGAGTGTATAGTTACCCGGCATGTTATATTTGGACAGACACACAAGAAATAAGACGGAGGTTGAAATGCCTACAAAAAATAAATTAAAGAAACAAAAACAGGAACATAGCATTGCTAATGGCAGTGGAAATTAGTTTAGGGTACTGAATAGTAGGTGAGTTGGAATGACTAGAGATGAAAGTATCAAGTATCTAGGTGAGAACAGCAAAGGGTGAGGCTGTCATTTCATTTGGTCATGCTACCCTGGTGATAAGTGCTGGTAGTTTAAGGAGAAAGAAAAAAGGGAGGTGTTCTTATTTCATAACCATACCATACTCTCCATTTCTACTCATGCACCACTGCTGGCTCTTCCTCCCCTAAAGTTCAGCTGGATATAGCACACTCATTCTCTCAGCTAAGTGTTAGAGCAGCAAAAGGAGGAGGAAGTATTTGAGAAATACTGGTAATGGCAATCAATATCACCAAATTAAATTACTTTGTCCATTAAATAATCATTGGGCTCTGTGCAACTGCCAAGTCATAATACCAACGAAAATTACATTCAGAGAGCAATAATTTAAGAGGCTCAAGGATTCCTGAAGAAATAGTTTTGTGAACAAGATCTTAATGCAAGTGGCAAGTGTGCTAACAGTGAGTATATTGGTACAGCAGTCAATAGAAATCCCAAGAAAACATTGCATTTAAACACATTTTGAATTTCAGTTTACGATTTACTCCCTAAGATAAGTTATTTCTTATGATTCAGCCCCTAAATTTTTCCTTACAGAATGCATTCTCATTACATAAAAATATGAGGAAAATGGCATTTAGTTCAGTATTTGTGATTACTTAAAATAAAGGCAAAAATGGGATCAATTGTGTGGATAAAATTGAAATTTTAGAGATGAACTTAATATAGTCTATCTAGTGGTTGATTTTTAATGATATATACCTGTAAGTTATGTCATAATGCAATATTATTTCAATAAAAGTGTCAAATTAAAGTATATCACATGCATTTTGTAATACAGGAATGAGAGTTAATTTATGAGGCAGAAGTTTTAGGGGAAAAAATCATATTTTTGTTGTTGACACTATTTCACTGACATAATTGGAGGTAAATTTTACATTGTTTTACATTTATTTGAGCATTCTCCATTCGATTTCCCAAGTATTACTGAGACATCTACCATGAATAGAATCACTGTCTTTCGCCTGAAACTTAGTAAAGGAAATGCACACACATTGCATATTTGAGGTTTTTTTATAACTTTAATATGGAATATTAAGCATAATTTCAATTTAAATTGCTTATTTGAATAATCTGAGCCAAAAAAAGCCAAAACTATTCTAATTGTTGTTGTATTTTACATAAATCATAAAATCACATGTGATAATTGCTTTGTCTCACTCCCTTCACAAATACAATCTGGTTTACTCCATAGGATTAAAAAAAAAATAACAGCAACAATAATAAGTAGCAAGTTTGTCCTATGTGTCAGATAATGTTCTAAGCACTCTTCATATTTAGACTAATTGAATACTCAAATTCTTTTTGAAGTGTGTTCTCAATATCAGTGTTTCACATAAGAAGAATTTTGCTAGTCTTTAGTTTGTCTACTATAACTCAGCTAGTCAGTGGTGAGGTAGTGCTAAAATCCCAACCATTTTGAAATGGATGCAGCACTTTAGACTTGGCTGCACAAAATTTCAAAAATATTTACAGTAAACGTCTTGTTTTTAGTAAGTCTCAGTCAAAGAGGTACTTATTAAATTCCTAATATGTGGCCAGCTCCATGCCAAGCCTGTCAGAAAAACTCAGTATAGCTCTTCGTTCCAGTTTCACCAAGAGCAGTGCACTCAAACCTAATAGCTCCAGGTTTACTTGTTTTGATTCTCCAAACTAACGTTCAACTCCTAAAATCTCTGGCTTTCCTTCTGTTTCCGTCCACGAACTTACTAGGGAGAGTGAAATGAACATCCACACATCGTGTTTTTTCTAGTTTTTACTTATGCTTTCCATTTTTTAAATGAGCATATAGTCTTATAATTTGTTGTTTATCTTGAAATGGCCCTATTCCAACTTTTGAAGTAAGTCATCAATTTTTTTTCACTTTGGTGATTTCTACTGAAGAGAGAAAAATAAGAATATATAAAAAGAAGGTTAACTCAATTTTTGTCTGTGAAACATGAAATTTTCTGTGTTGTTTTCCTCCCTTGACAAGTACTACTCAACATGCAAGTGTAACTGCAAAGATTAATAATATTTTTCCTTTGATTGTTTGTTGTGGTTGCTTTTATTCAAGTAATGAAAACAGAACAAAGCTGCCTGTGTTCAAATAGCAGAGAATCCGTAGTCTTTACAGATACTGTCTGGATCTAATTGGATTTTAATGAAATGATATTTCCTTTGTGATAAGTACATAAAAATTATGTTTTTAATTAACATCACAAGGTATAAGCTATAGATACCAAGTTTCAAAAGAAGCAATAGTGCTTTAATGTTTTCTTCATTTAAAAAACACAGTAGAAAGAACTTGGTAGGAAAAGTGAATAAATTAACTGGACAATTATTAGTGATGAGACCTTTTCATTCTAAGGGTTGAACTAGACTGGAAATGTCTATTCTTTTTGCACTTAATATCTCTCCAAGCAATTTTGTTTTAAAGGACCTTTTAAAGTGTTTCAAAAACCACTGAAATTTAATTTTGACAATATTTATAAAGGATTGCAAGTAAACTAATCTCAGTTCATGTTGAAATAATTACTTCAAGCAATATTCAATATATGCATTGAATCCTAAAAGTAAGCAAACAAAACTAATATGTAACACAGAATAGTATGATTGTAAAATGTACCCCATACTTTCATAATAATATTTGACTCAGAAGATGGATATTTGATTCTGAGGAAAAAGATTGTGAGGGGGAAGAGTTTTTTAAAAAAGTCAAAAGTAAATAGGAGAAATAATTTTTCATCTGTTTCATTTTCAAAGTGACATGAAAAAACCCTGGGGAGAAAAACAAAAAGCATGTTAGAGTAAATCAAGCTAAATCAGTTAGGTTGAACTTTCTGGTTAAGACAGTGTGCTTCTCCTGATAGTATTTATATATTTACTGCCTATTGGTAACCTTTATTAGCCATCTACACAGTGAATGATTTGTGCATTCAGTCATCTACTACTTAACAAAATGTTCGTGCTATTGATTTGTGATCGATTATAGTTTTCAATTTTTGCTTATGTTCATTGCACTTAAGTGTTGTTTATGTTTTTTTCTAAATATTCTATGTGGGTTTCATAGGGAGGGACTTGTAGATATTTGTAAGTTTTCTCATGGAAGTAAAATGAAGATTGTGCCTCCTATTATACAGTCCCAAACAGATGGTATTCTGATTACCTCTTCCTCGATTTAACAATTCTTCCCACTCAGTGTCTAAACCATTTTAGGAAAACTAAGTGAGTATGTAAAATCAGGACTTATCATGTGTCTCCATAAGACTGAAAGACACAAATTTTCCATTAAAGAAGACTTCCAAACTTCCGACTCTACTGAGAACGTTTGTGTTTTCCTTCACTTTCTGCACAGCTGAAATAGGCACAATTACTCTACTTGAAAAGATTCTCAAATGTGAAAGAAGAATAAAATGTTACAGGCACACAATTCACATTCTAACAATGCAAATCAGTGAAGTTCAAAGAGTTCTATCATTAGGCATTTCAACTAAGCACATATTTGCAAATACACAGATTTTTGCTTTACGCTTTTTTTTTTACTTTACACTTTCTTTTTTATTGAGGTAACATTAATTTTCAACATTTAGGAATACATATTTAGACCTTTTCAAGTGTATGTTATGACATCATGCCCACCACCAAAGTGTCCAATAGACTTCCACCATATTCAACTGGGCCCCTCCATCCCTTGCTCCCACTATCCCCTTCTTTTCAGTAGTCTCAATTCTGCAGTTCAAATCCAAGGTGTTTTTTTTTTTTTTTGTCTGTTCCTTTGCTTTGTTTCTTTATACACGACATATGGTTGAAATCATGTACTTGTCTTCCTCCTTCTCCTTATTTCACAGCATAATCTCCTCAAGTTCCATTCATGTTGTCACAAATGGCAAATTTTCATCTTTACTTTTATAGCTGAGTCACAGTCCATCATGCACATAAACCACATCTTTATCCAGTCACCCATCATCAGATACTTAGGTTGTTTCAATATATTGGATATTATAAAAGTACTGCAAAAAGCATAGGGGTGCATATATCTTTACAAAGTAGTGTTTTTATATTCTTTGGAACACAGAAGATACCAGAAGTGACACTTATATATAATATATTAGATCTAGTCTATATTTTTAAAGAAGCCTCCATGCAGTTTGTACAGAAACTGAGCCTCTGAGGAAAAACTACTTTCAGAACCTGAGGTGAGCAGAGATGACTGCAGTTGAAAATTCAGTTGTAGCCTGATTCCACTGAAAAAGGTTGGCCCATGAAATCTGCCTTGATTTGACAATGGTTGAAAATCTCTTCCCCAGCTTAAGTAGCTAAGACACTCACGGTGGCTTGTGCCCCTGGCATTCTTACAACAGTATTCTCCTCACTTTCCATCTCTTGGCCCCCACCCTATTGGAGGGTCCTTGGGTCACCACCCTACTTTGGTTCTTGAACTCAAGTCATCTCAATTAGTGACGAGGCTTAAGCTTATATAATAGAAAGCCCAGCATCTCAGGTCAACATCCTAAATTCTAACATAGGCCATTATATTAGCATTGAGAAGGAAGTTGTTAAGTTTCAAACATGGAAATAAACACAGAGAACCAAACAACATGAGAAGACAGGAATTCACCTCTGTCTTCAGTAGACCAAGCAAAACCCTGGGAGTAAACAGTGAAAGAACTAAGGGGCCTCCCCGGTGGCGCAGCGGTTGAGCGCTGCACTGTGGAGCTGTCGGCAGCGGCAACGCGAGTTCGACGCCCTGCCGGGGAGAATACCACATGGTGGGGCAGACCTCTCCTGCCTCACCCGCTGCTCCCCTCAGCAGTGTACTTCTGATCTGCCTGTTCTGCTCCCCACTCTGTCTCTGGTGAACCCTCTCACCGCCCCACGCCTCTGGCCTGTACCCCAGCTTGTATGTAAAAAAAAAAAAAAAAGAACTAAGTGAATTACCTGAAGGAGACGTTGGTGCATCAGTATTAGTGATGATTAATAAGATCAGGAGAACAATGAATGAATAAAATGAGACCTCCAAGAAAGCTAGAGAAAATATGATAAAGTCCCAGACAGAAATCACAGAGCTAAAGAACACAAGAGTTGAACTAAGAAATACACTAGAGATACTCAACGGTAAATTAGATAAAGCAGAAGATATAATCTGTGAGTTGGGAGATGAGGTAGTGATAAAATACAAACAGACCAGCAAAAAACACCTAAAAAAGAGATGAGGATTTAATTTTTCTTTAACCCTCTTTATTAAAAATTTGGCATTTTATAAACAGGCCTATTTACAAGTTGTTTTTGATTATAGTTTTTTTTAACTGAAGTATAATCCATACAAATAAAAAACATAAATCTTAATAGTATAACTTGATTTTTTATGTATGTCTATACCACCTTCCAGATTGACACATAGAATGCTTCTTTTACTACTCAAGTCTCCTTATCTCCTGCTTCCAATCACTAAACTCTAAGAGTGACCAGTTGTTACCATTGTCCTCATGAAATTACACATAGAATTTCCTAAAAATGACATAATATAAACTATATTGTTGTTGGTTTTTTTTTTGTATCTGACTTCACTTGCTTAAAATTATATCTGTGAGATTCACGTCAGTAATTATTTTTATCACTGTGTATCAGTCCATTCTACGAATATACCATTACTAATTTACCCATTCAACTTTGATGGACATATAGATTGTTTCAAGTTTTCTTTTCACTTTGAATAGAACTGCTTTGGAAAGTTCTGCACAACTTATTGGTGGGCAGACGCATTTACTACTATAGGAGACAAATTGTTTACAGAGTCATAGGGAATGCCTAAGGACCAGAAAAAAAAGAATGAAGGGAAAGAAGAAGAAAATGAACAAGGAAAGCAAAAGTAGAAATAGGAGACTGAGGAAGACTGGGAGCATAAAATAGAAGGAAGAAAAAGAAGGAAATATAACAGGAGCAGCAGCAGAATGAGCTACCAGTGATTGTGCTATTTTTCTGAGGTGGGACAATGGACACAGGTTAGCACTCTATTTGCAGACATGGAGGTGAAATTAAAGTACTCATGTGCTAAATTGGTAACGATAAGAATGTATTAATGGTGGGCCTCCCTGGTGGTGCAACGGGTTAGGACAGCACTGTGGAGCTGTTGGCATCTGTGGCACTAGTTCTATGCCCTGCGGGGAGATTCCCACTTGGCGCGGCAGACCTCTCCTGCCTCTCCCACTGCTCCCCTCAGCAGTGTATTTAGATAGATTGCCTGTTCTACTCCCCATTCTGTCTCTGGTGAATCCTCTCACCGCCCCACACCTCTGGCTTGCACCCCAGCTTGTATGCAAAGATAAATAAATCTTAAAAAAAAAGAATGTATTAATGGAAAATGGAAACACTCTCTGAAAAAAATTAAAACTACAATTCAAAAGTAATAGCAATTCCAAGATAGAAGTGACCAGAGTAAGAATCAGGAAACATTAAAAAGGACAAATATTGAAATAATCAATTATAGAACAAGACATAGCTATATACAAACTGATTAAAATATGGTCAGATAAGTTTATTACAAACTTTTATAGTAACAATAAGACATGTAAAAATACATATGCAGTATATGAGAATACATTGCTGATTGGAATACAAAATGCACAGCCAATTTGAAACAGAACTTTATAGTGTCTTTGAGCGAACCATGCACATCCCCCATGACCTAACCACGCCACTCCTCAGTCTTTACCCCTGAGAGTTGAAAACAGTTGTTCACACAAAATTCCATGCACAAATACACATACCAACTTATTAAAAAGTCACCCCAAACTTAAAACAACAAAATCTTAATGAGTTTAAAACCATTTCCAGAATGTAAGTTTGTGTTAATATTTTCAACTGCAATAATATACATTTAAACACTAATGATGAAAATAAGAAAAGCATTATCTTCCTAACATACATACCCAAATCATTCTATAAAAGTTAAAATACATTCATAACCAAAAAAAGGAAACCTCCTTAACTTAATAAAATTATCTCATAAAAACAATTAAGTAAATAAAATCATAAGCAAACATGGTTATAAATGTGGGAACATTAGAGTCTTTTTCTTCTCTTTAAAACAATAAGAACCATGCAACCAATTCTATTTAACATTGGTCCTAGGCAGCGGAATGATAAATGAGAAGAAAATAGATGTATAAGAAGAGGTGGGAAAAAAATCATTACTCAGCTATCATATGGTCATCAAGATAAGCTCCAAAATACAGATTATTATAATTAATTAAAAAAATTTACCTAGGGAACCAAGCATATGATCATTAAATATATATTAAATTTGTGCATGTTCACTGTAGGAGGAAAAATGACTTTTGCAACTTATTTCTTCAGAAATGTGAAGATTAGTACACTACCTTACCAATGAAAACAAAAGATAACCAGAAAATATATTAATGGCGACTAAAATTGCAATAAAAGTCTTTATGTCATTCAGTTTCACTGTGAAACACTCTGTGAAGTGCAGGTTCATCTGTGATCAGCAGGAGCAGCTTGGCATTTATAAAGAGGTTGGAAGAAGATAACTGCTTAGAAACACTGAGTCAGTATGGCCCATGCCTTCACAAATTAAATTAAATTGCGGCAAGTCTCACTTTAATAACCCCTTATAGTAAAAAATGTGGAAAACTAATTTTTCTGTGGCTGTTTTTGCCAATAAAATCTTAATCTATGATGAGTACTCATTTTTTTCCTTAACAACATTTTAGCAAGCGGGAGAAGTAGCGATTTTTTATGCACCATGCATTCAAAAGGAAAGAGAGTTATAAGAAATGAAAAATAGTTTTGATCAATAAAGCATCTTTAAAGCCATAAAACATTATAAGTAAACTTACTCCCCAACATGTTCATAAAAGAAAGCAGATACACAAAATTAGAGCCATGGAGTGAAATATCCCACCTGTCTTGCTAATGGTGGCAATGACTAGCCAAAAATATCTTTGCTTAATCAGAAAACATAACGCAGAGAGCAAGCACTGGTGTCAAGAAATAGACTTTCAAATTAAAACATGCCTTTTTGGAAAATAGACAACTATGCAAAGGAGCACATTTAAAGATGCTTCTGGCATCTTAGAGACCTAAGAGATAATGTCATCACCCATAACGCACCAGGAAGCAGGCAGAAAGATAAAAGGATGTCAGCACTATCAAACTAAAAATATGTGATTTAGGTTCCTAGAAATCATTTGTTACATACATTAGAGAAGTGTGGAACACCAGGAAAACATTTATGCTAGGAAATCATCTGGCTTCATAAGAATAATTTGAATATGAACGAGCTGTGTTTTGAGGATCTTTGGAATCAACTCCATTGCTTATTTAAAGCCATCACTTATAGTTTGTGATTTTGAAAGAGACTCTGAAACTCCTCCACTTGGCCTCCATGATTTTCCATTACCAAATTCAACTTGACCTCTATGTTTTGCCTCTTACTCTTCCCTACGTGAGCTCTTACTGTGTTGGTTTTCTGCTTAGCGCTTCATCCCAAGCTGGAATGTACAGCTTCAATTACAATTCTGATCAGATTTTGCTTTCAAGGACTCTGTCAGAGTCTAGTCTTAGTCACTGGTGACCTTTCACTGATCTTTAATGTTCTTTACATATACAAAGCTATTTTTATGATTGAGTTCAGCAAGATGGCAGCAGAGTGAACAAGCCTGACTCATCTCTATACATTCACAACAAAATTACAATAAAACAAGGGCAACGGTCCCTGAAACAATGACTATTGTATTCATCAGGTGCATGGGCGTGATGGCATGGATATGAACAACTAATTGAATTGTGTTTGGAGCAAAACTGGGACAACCCATGAGAGGAAAGGGGGAGCTGCAGTACAGAACTACTCTGATGTCATTGACTCACAGGTACACAACCACATTGGGGAGAGTAAAAACAAGACACTACACTGGAGAGAAACATGCATAGAATCAGCCTGCAGAACACAAGGGGTGTCAATATAGACATGTAGGAATAAGCGAACAGAGTGGTGATTACTGGTTTAAGCTCGAGGACCCGAAACAAAAACTGTAGGAACCAACACTAGCAGGGAGAGTTAGATTTGATCACTTGTATTTCTTTATTGAATTTGTTAGTTGCAGCCTGAAACCGATGTGAGAAAAACCTGCCTTTACTCTTTACTCTACCTGGACCCTTTACTTGGTAGACCATATATAGACTGTGATCCCCAGGAAATGCCTGTACATCTCTGTCCTGGGATTCTCTGACTACAGTATTAGAAACCATATTTTGGACCATGTATGGAAATGTACAGTGGGGCATCCCCTTACTGATTTGAGTGTATAAGCAATAAAGCGCACATGTACTATTTAATTGATTATGCCAGTTGACTTTCCACTGTGCATTTAATAATCCATTAAATAGAGATGGACAAGAAAATATAAGGAACTGTGTTGCTCTGGATAATGGCAGAAACATTAGACCAAAGACTATACTGCCCATAGGTACATCTGCCCTTTTCTCTGTGAAAATCAGCTTAGTAAAGAGCTTTCAAGGAAAGTAAGAATGCAGTCACAGAACACCCATGGATGTGAACTTTGGAAGAATCCTGAGGCTGATTATCAGTCATTTGTCCCTATAGGAGAAGGACCCTTTCTACTCCGCGGTGTTTGATACCTCCCTCCCCAGTTCTGGGATATGTTTAGCCATGGAGAGATAGTGGTCTGACAGAGTGCTCGCTCAGAGCTCCAAGCTCTCTAAGTAACTTGGCCTTGTGACCTACCTTTAATCTCACTCCCAATCCTCCCATCACACTCCTTCCACTGAATTTTCCAGCTTGTAGTGAACTTGATATGAATGCAGAACATTCAGTAAATACATTGCAATGACTGAGTCTAGTAATTTTAAAACAGGGGAGAAAAATAGTTTACTACTGAAGAAAGCAGCTGGGTGAAGTAGGTTCAGCTTCTCTGTTGGAAGAATTGTTTAAGAAGAGGTTGAGGATTAAGTGGTCCCTTGAGAGACTCTCAACAGAGGCAGGAGCAGACAAAGTTGGCAAATCCTGACCTAGACATGTACCTCAATCTCACATTTTTATGGGCACGCACACTGAGGCAGTGCCATTGCTGCCACAGTCAACAGCTGTCTCATGAGGCTTTTCGGAGGAGAATTGCTCATCACCCCAACTGCTACACACCATGGAGGAAACTGCCCTCTGATCATTGTGAGAAGTGCTGAGATAAGACTTTGATTCTGGCAGGTGCTGGGCGAATGTAATTTCCTTGTAAAATGTCTGCCATGTAATTGGGTGCTTGCAAGCACTTCTGCTGGCGATGGTGTCCATGCTGCTGCTGCTGGGACTCAGGAGGAATTAGGAACAATCTCAGCGGGAATCAGCACACACAGAACACTTCAAAATCTAGAGAGCTCACAACTAGGTACTAGTTATAACATGGTCCTTCTTTGCGCCCTGCTGAGTAGAAGCTCTTAAGAAGAGATTAGAAAGCCTGGAACCAATAATGGAGTACAAGACGTCACAATGGTGAGAGAAAAAACTAGGGCCTAAAGTAAACAAGAAAAGGGAGTATATACAATCATTTTGGAATGTACTGCTAGAAGTGAGATCTTAGTTTAGGCTTAATTTTTATTTAAAAAGTTCATCCAAAGGCCAAAGTTTGATGACCTTTCTAAAGGCGTATTACATCTACACGGACACGAAAATGACTGTAACTGCAGAGACCAGCTGACATCCCTTGCCAGAGACTTCATCTGAAAGAGGTGTCCACCTCTGGTTCCTGTGCTGGTTCAGTTGATAATGTGAGTTCTGCATTTAATTTTCTCGAGCAGACCTAGTGGAAACGAGACGGAGGCAGGCTTCCCCTTAATGCCTGAAGAGCTGCACAGGCTTCGGGAGCCAGTTGGTTGACATCAGGCCTTCCTTTTTAGACATTCAGAGAGCGAGAGAGTGGATGCAAAGTGAGGAATATCATAACATAAGTGAAATGACATTCATAGAAAACTTGAGATGCCAGTAACCCAAACCACTTTCCTCTTACTTTGGGATATTTTAATAAACTGTAAGTGAGAAAATCAAACCCTCCTCACTAGCACAGAGGAAAATGGAACCTCTGTGGTTTCATTTACCTTGTACACAGGGAGCTTGTCTGCCCTCATCTCTGGCTGTGTAGCTTGGATTCAGTACAAGCAAGTCTAGGGATGCAGATTTTGGTTTACTTCTATTTGCCATTTTAATATCCGATTTCTTCAGGTGACACATAAGAACTATAGTGCATCATTTTTCTTACTGAAAATAAGTACATGTCAATTGACCCAATATTCTGTCTCAGAATAGGGAGGAGTTACATGGAAAAAGAGTAGCAGGCCACTTAACAATTTTTAGAAAGCATAAGTTTGGGTTTTACCATTATTGCTGTGATTCGTAGTAACCTTTATGATGAACCAAATATTCAAGTCATATTTTATTATCATGTTCAACAGGGGAAATTTCGTCAAGACTCTCGTCATCATTCGCCAAAATAGGGGCTTCATAGTCCATGAATGCCACATGTGAAGTAGCAACTAAGGCCACTACCACTGCATAACTGACTCTGATTGCTGTAAACTGTATTTTTTTTCTTGCCAGTAGCAAAAAAAAACCCAGAATCCTTGGACTCTCTCATTCTTCTTATTCCTAGAAGTCAAAAGACAATGTGAATCGCAGGAAGGTGGTGTTAAGCTTCCATCTGAGGCCAGACCTGACAAGACTAAGCAAAACCACCTTTCATTGTGACTCCAAGAGTACCACTTGAGAAAGAACCACATAGGAAGTTAACCACGTATTAACATATTGGACATAATATCTCAAATAATTCATTTTATCTAATTTAAAAAGCAAATATTCTGGATCACACCATATTCACTCATTTACAAAGAGCTTTAAGACTCTGTGTGTGTCTGTTTGTGTGTGTGTCTGTGTGTGTGTCTGTGTGTGTGTTATACCTTTTTCACTAGGTGTATGAATTTGAAGCTCAGTGCCTTGAACTTGGATAAGTCTGTGACAGATATTTGTCACTCACAGCTGCTTGTGCTTTCCAACCTGCGATAAACAATTGTCAAGGAATATGTCTCTGGAATTGTTGATACTCCGATGAAGTCATTTAAAGGGGATTGTTTAGACTTTGAACCACACAAGCTTCCAGAAAATGATTTGGTATAAAAGATTATGAAGAATATCTTAAAATGGGCGAATAATCAATTGGTATCAGAGTAACTGTTCTGAATTCCTATTCAAATGCAAAGCTCAGAGTTAGACTTAGCTCCCTAATTCCCTACCCCTGCATATACACATTGTTCAGATCTGTAATTTATAATTCTTTCCCACACTACAGTAATACATACTGTGGCCTATTAGAAGGAATCACAAAATGATTGTATGTATATTATATTTATTTGACCCTTGCATAACACGTATTCTAACTACATGGTTAATTAATCTAATTATTGTATTGAAGTATCATTACATTATATAAGGTTCAGGTGTGTATCACTGAGAACAAGCATGTGTATATATTACATTGAGTTCATGGCTAAACGTCAATCTCTACATTTTCCTTTGTGTCTAGACAAAATTTTTTAATTAAAAAAATATTTTTAATTTTTCCTTTGATTTCCTCAGTAACACAATAGTCATTCTTCAGTATATTTTTCAATATAAACATGAGAGGTTTTCCCTGATTTCTATATGTGATTTGATACCAAGATTGTCAGATAAGTTACTTGATATAATTTCAATGTCCATGGAATTACTGACACAAGTTTTGTGACAACATGTGGTCAGTACTCAACAATGTGTCATGTGCTCTTGAGAAGTATGTGGACTCAGCTTATGGGTGGTTCAGTGCCCTATAAAAGCCTTAGTAAACATAGGGCCTCCCTGATGGTGCAAGGGGTTGGGTCTCAGCGCTATGAAGCTATCACAGCCACTGAAGCACAAGTTTGATCCCTGGCCAGGGAGCTTCCCACATGAAACAGCATATCTCTCCTGTCTTGCCTGCTGCTCCCCTCAGCAGTGTATTTCAGTAGAGCTGCCTGTTCTACTCCCCACTCTGTCTCTGGTGAATCCTCTCATCCCTGCACCTCTGGCCTATACCCCAGCTCTTGCATGCATCAATAAATAAAAATAAATCTTTAAAAAAAAAGCCGTAGTAGACATAAGCCCATAAATGTTAATTTCTCATGTAAGGTTACTATTTCCATGGTGATTTT
This sequence comes from Scalopus aquaticus, assembly GCA_004024925.1. Classification (NCBI taxonomy): domain Eukaryota; kingdom Metazoa; phylum Chordata; class Mammalia; order Eulipotyphla; family Talpidae; genus Scalopus; species Scalopus aquaticus. The sequence goes on along the minus strand of PVIJ01007929.1, from coordinate 34,305 downwards.
ATCTGGTTGATCTGTTCATTGATAAAAGAAGGACGCTTATGTCCCCTACCACAATAGTGTTGCTGTCAATTTTGTTACTCTGATGTGCCTATTCAGATTTGCTATTTCTTACTGATTCAGTTCAGCAAGGCTGTATGCTTCCAAGAATTTATCCATTTCTCTTAGGATGTCCAATTTGTTGCTACATAAATATTTGTAATACTCTTTTATGAGGCAACAAATTGGACATATAGTGAAATTGAGCATACAGTTCCTTTGTAACCCTAACTTCCACTCCCAGGAATATATTTCAGCAAATCCATTATACACCTGGACCAAGCAACATTCATATAGCAGGCCCATTCATCACTGCACAAGAGAGAAAGCAGCCTATATGTTCACCAACACTGAATTAGATAAAGTATGACTTATTTTCAAAGAATAATCCAGGATAATAATGAAAAATGAATGTGATACATCTAAATGCATGAGAAGGGAAGGGTCTTAGAAATATTTTGTAGTATAAAGGGGAAAAGGTCAGGGATATTTTATGAAGGTCAAAAACAGCCAAAAGTTTTAATATATTTTATAGTCACAACTACTGACAAAACTGTGAACAAAAGGAAAGAGAAAAAGCAAAATTCACTATGTGATTACCATGTATTGGGAAGGTGACAACTTTTGACCTTGATATAAGCGAGGGGTCTTTGGTGGTCTCCTCATACGTTCTTATTTTTTTTCTTATTTCTTAAATACACAACAGCAACAACAACAAACTTGTGGAAGGGTTTATTATCCCGTTTTTTGATAATAATAAAATGAATAAGTGATCATGGAGTGAATAAGACCACTGAAGAAGAGGCAAGGAGAGTAAGAGGAGACAATTTAGGCTGAGAGTGTAGTTAAGATCATACTTAGTGAATGAATATTTCAGAAATAAATTATGTAGTGGTACATGCTACAATTTTCTCTGCTGTTCCAATTTTAAGTTATATGTTTAATTCAGAAAAATCTAGAATGTTCAGTCTTGACTTCAATATCTGTTGAGAATGAAATGTTCTAATTCAGAAGGGAAGAAAAGGAACTATAAAATGCAAATGAGATGAACTAGAACAAATTGAAATTTAAATTAGCCACAGATAAGAATGTAAGTATGACATCTATGAGAAAATGATTTTAGCTTCAAGGTTGACTATAAAGTTATAAAAACTGTTATTCTCAATGAGAACTCAGTTTATAAATTTGAAATTTTCTGTGGGAGTACGCAAAAATCTCAAACATGGAGCTGTTGAAAATGTAACTTTTGGGCCTCCCTGGTGGTGCAGCGGTTAAACGCTGAGTCATGGAGCTGTCGGCAGACAGAAGTTCGACGCCCAGTGGGGGAGAATCCCACATGGTGCTGCAGACCTCTCCTGCCTGGCCCACTGCTACCCCCAGCAGTGTGTTTCTGTTGATCTGCCTGTTCTACTCCCCACTCTGGTGAATCCTCTTGCCGCCCCATGCCTCTGGCCTGTACCCCATCTTGTATGCATAAATAAATCTTTCAAAAAAGAAAAATGTAACTTTTATTTAGGACTGTTTGGAGTGAACAATGGTCTAACAATACCACATAAACTTTGAATATTGATTCTACATAGCTATTATAGAGAAAAAAAATCAATAAGCATTACTTATTCTATTACTTAATTTTAGTACCTGTGTGTCACATGAACAAGTAGATAATTATCTGTTGAATAAATGTTAAATAAATAAGGGGCTTCTGAGAATGGGTAGCTCTACTGTACTCTGGTAATCTTCGTTTTTACCTTACTTTACTTTACTGAATATTCCATGTCCCTCCAAGATATTTAGAAATCCAAGCCAAGTGCTTGAGAAGAGGGAGGGATCAAGTAAAAATGATAAAGCACAGAACTTTGGGCCTGAGCATTCTTTTATTTATTCTTATGGAATTACATCCTACTTATGGATGGAAATTCACAGATTTGGATCCTGACACCTGCTAAATAAAGTGTCCTCTTTTATATTCTTGTTCCTATTTAGCTTTCAAGATTGCCCAGTGAAACACAGGTTAACCAAGAAACATTAACAAGGACAAAAGCAGAAGGAAATGTGGACAAGGAAAACCTTTTCTTTTTTCTCTTTCTTGGCCAGATAGATGCCAAACTTTGAGTTAAGATAAAGGTATGTACTTTATTTTAAAAGTAAGTAATATTATCAACCACACATCACCTTGAAATAAAAATCAAAGTAACTTTGTAGCTTCACAAGATGGAGTAACAACTATAAATAGCCAACTTTGTATCCATTTTGGAAAAGAAGGGTGCTTTTTCAATTATTCAAATATCATGTATTTAAAATACTTAATTGAAATGAAAACATTATTAATTTAACATGTAAAACAATTAATATTTTTACTTAATAAATCATAACTCATCATTTAAAAGTAACTTTAAGAAGTCGTAATTATCAGTAGATAATAGATTTGGAGGTAAAGCATACAATTCTATCAAGAATGAATGAAGAAAGAAAATAGTATTAATTGAGCATAAGATAAGTGCTCAATTGCATTTTTCTGTTCTCAAATGCATTTTTCATGAATTATCCCAACAAATCTCTGCAAGATATATTATCCTTATTTTACATCAGCAATCTGTGATTCAGAAAACTAAATAACTTGTCCATAGTCAGATAGTTAGGCACTGACAGAACAAAGATTCAGATGCTCTGCTCCAGGCGCACACTCTCACTCTTTGCCTTGTGACAAATGCCTGACCTCTGCAGCTTAAGTTCTAAAGGAAAACAATGTGTTGACATTCTCTCTATCACAAGACACTCATTTAATCTTTTTCTTATTTATCTATATTTTTTTATCTTATCATTTTTTATTATAATTGGGAAGCAAAGGGGCATAGAGGGAAGGAGGAGAACAGAGAGACAGAGAAATAAGAGAGTAAGCGAGCAAGACAGATTTAAATTAAAGAATTGTATTATAGACAATTGAGAACATAAATATATTCTTGGTCTTCATACATTATTAAAATATAAACATAATCTGTTGGTGCAATTTATAGTTAAATGTGCAATAAGGAAGTTAATGGTCTGACATATGTTTCTTTTACTTTATTGTATATTCCATGTCCATCCAAGACATTTCGAAATCCAAGACATGCACTTGAGAAGAGGGGGGACTAAGAAAAAGCAACAATGATAAATTAAGATTCATGAAAATAACACAATAAACAACCTCAGTTAGACCCAATTAAGAACTGGGTCAGGAAAAAGAAGTGAACAAAGATATTAAGGTGGAAATTCACATTTATGCATAAAGCAAATATTTGTTTCACTTTTTTGGAATATTGGCATAGAGGTTTGAGCTAGAAAAGAGGTAAGTGGAGTGAGAAGGACTTAGAAGAGCCACTCCCAGAAGAATCTCACTGAAGCCAAGAAATGCTACAGTGACTTCTGTACCTGTGTGGGCTAAGTATAGATAGGGCAGGTCAACAGCTATGTGATTTACTGCAACAGCCCTCAGTGTCACAGATAATGTAATAAAACAGTGTAAAAGAGTATGACAAGTATGTATTGAGTCAGGATTCCTTGTTTGCAGGGCAAGAGAGTAAAACAGTAAGGAGTATATGTGTATAAACACTTTAATCACAGACTAATCAGAGGACTGAATGAAGGCATCCAACAGCATATAAGTTTGACATGGTCAGTGGCTTTGATAATTTTGCTTTTGATTCTAGTTGTGGACTTAACACACTGATGAGCACACATTTGGCACTTAGTAAATGTGAATAAAAAGAAAAAGTGAATCAGAAGGTGAAGGGACTAGATTGCATACAGTTCTTAAAGACTAGTTGCCAATATATGATTCCATTTGTATTCTAAACTTTTTTTTTTATAATATATATTTTTATTGTTATTTATGTCTTTTACATTTTGCATTCCCCTTGGGTAGCCCACCACCAATTCACCCGTGATCCATCTCCATGGTCCCTTGTGTTCTTTTCTATTCCATTTTGTGTCCTTTCCCTTCCCTCCCTCCGGCTCTAAACTTTAAATATATTTTTTAATGGTAAAATCACCATGTGGGCCTCCCTGGTGGTGCAATTGGCCAAGTTCAGCACTATGAAGGTATCCAGAACCACTGCAGTATGAGTTCCATACCCCGCCAGGGAGATTCCCACATGGCACAGCAGACCTCTCCTGCCTCGCCCATTGCTCCCAGCAGTGTACTTCAGTCCATCTGCCTGTTCTGCTCACCACTCTGTCTCTGGTGAATCCTCTCACCACCCCACATCTCTGGCCTACACCCCAGCTTGTATGCATAAATAAATCTTTGAAAAAAAAGATCACCATCGTGAACAACATAACTAGGTTCAATTATATTCCTTATTTTATTTCACTTGTGCCTTTCTCTTTAGTGCATAACTGCCCAGAAATATCTTTCAGTACAGTAACTGCAAAAATATTACAGCTATAAGATATATTTTGCTTGTTTTACAATTAGGAACTTCCATTGACTATTTCACTATAAAATAGTAAATTATCTAAACTTTTTTTTTCTGTATTAGACTGATTTTTTTCCTAAAGTAGGTGACAGTTGAATATTAGAATAATTTTAATGCTCAACTTAAATTATTGCACTGTTTTATTTAAGGTTTTAGCTTGGTATGTTTCTTAGTAATATCAATATGGTTAATCATTTGCTACCAAATTATGCACCATCTATGCCTCTTAAAATAATTGTTTATTATTGAATGATTTTCTACAAAATTTTAAGCATTCTGCTAAATCCTTCACTTAGCTAATGTCAAATGCTAACACTCGACCATAGATGAATAGATGAGCCATAAATGCTGACCTGTTGATTATTTCTTTAATGAACTAAAAACACATCTTTATGAGTTCAATATTTTAATAGCCCCAAGGTAGTATTGCCAAGTTCAGCAAATGAATACAGACTATTCACTCAAATTTAAATTTTAGATAAAGAAATTCCAGAAAAATAAGATTTTTTTAAAAAGTGTAAGCATATCCAGTATTTATCTGACAACCCTATCCTAGGAGCACTGTTCATCAGGATCAGAGAGAATAAGGAAATGTAATTGTAGATTAAGAAATGTTTCCTGAAAACTGCTCAAGGAAAACATAATTTTTAGCAGACATGAAATTCTTCCAAATTCTTAGGTAAAATGCTTCTGACGCCACTAGAGCAAGAGGTAGGGAAAAGTTTCTCTTTCACAGCCTCATAGCAAACCAATTCTTTACAAGTGATTATTGGCCAAAGGCAGTACAAGAGAGGTTGGGGGAAGGCCAAATAGAAACTAATGGATTCTTAAGTGAAGAAGGGGTTGGATAAACTATTTGACAAAGTGTTGTTCTGATCCATGAAGGAACTGTGCAGCATGAAAATGAAACATGTTAAGCATAGAGATTTCTCAAAAGACTAGAATAGTAATGATAATGATAAAATTGAGGTAGCCCAGAGTAATAATTAGCCTTTCCTTGTAACCATCACATTGAACTTATTCAACAAGGTTCAAATGAAATTGTTTTCCCTTCAATACTCTTGCTGCAGATGTATATATAATATACCATCAAAGATTCACAGAGATAGGGAATATTACATAAAGACAGTGTTTCTGTCTTTTGAAAAATAGATTTAACTTCAGCATATACTAAACAAAATCACTGAAAATTTAAAATTACAGAGAAGAAGAGTGTTCATAATCAGCACTGAAAATATAGTCCCTAAATATGAAGGAACTTAAATGACAATGAATGTACAAATGTCATTTTAAAAAAGATGGTGTTCATTTGAATTTTACCTGATCATTGATTAATAATTAAGATAATGTTCAATGTTGCTGAAATAAACATTTCACTGAGGTCAAAGGAATGGGAATGTATAACAAATATTTTATGCTGTTCATTTGATATTCTGTTAGAAACTGATAGAGGAGGTAAAAGGAAAGCCATTCCAAACCTTTTCCGATGAAGTTTCTGATAGCATTATGCGTATGTATATTTTTATTAGTTAATATAATTGAACTGAAAAAAATCTGTTTAAAATATGAATAGGGTTTGAAGCTGCAGAAATGAAATCACCTAATGTTGTTACATCATATGTGCTTTGCTCTGAGATTTACTCTTTCTGCTTTTTGCTCTGTTCTTAATAAACCCATCAGGCGGAATGTGACCAGTCTTGGGCTTTCTTGCTTGGCACTTAACAGGTCCCCAGCATGTTGCCTGAAATGGTAGGAACCCTGTAAGTGTTTGTTGAATGAACGAATACATGAATTATTAATTAAATCAATTATATGCTGACTGTGCTCCTTTGCCAAGACTGTCAGTGTTTTCCAGACTAACTCGGGGCCTTTTAAAAATCAACTAGGTGCACAACAAGAACTCCTGCACCTGTAAACCATGATGTTGTTGAAATAGACTTCTGTAATATACAATCTTGAACTATAACTAATCCAGAGTAATTAATAATGATTATCTTTACCTAGTTACCTATGATTCTATGATGTTGGTGTACTAAGATAAAATAATTATATGATAGATATATAGATGATTTATAGGTAAAAAGATAGGTAGATGATAAAAATGATAGATTTATAGATCTAAAAACTTTTGCTGTAATTATACTATTTAGAGTCATCATTATTTCCCTGTAGGTTAGCATAGATGATACTCGCTTTACTATAACTGGATGTTTAATTTGTAGAATGCGTTTATATTTATATCAGGAAATTCAGTTTCTCTAAAGATAAAGGTTAGCTTTTACATTTAGTCTTACATTCTAAGAGGTATTAGATTATTCCTTACTTGAAACTATTGTTCATTTGCCTCCTGAGATCCTATACCTTCCTGGGCTTTTTTCCTACATCAGTAGCTATTGTTCCTTGGCCTCCATTATTGAATTATTCTTAACTTCTCCAAATCTAAAGCTTGGATTTCTCCTGGACATAATATTTGGAAATGTTTCATTTTCTAAATATACTTCTTCCTAGGTCAGAGGTTATAACATCATTATCCGTCAAAATGACATTATAATATACCAGTTACTCTGACCAAAAGCTGGAGTCTTCTTTACTGTCTCTTTTTCTCTTACTTTTCTTATTATGCATCAGTAAATAGTGTCAATGTGATTTTATCAATCTAAGTCCAGATATTGTTCCCTCGACTTTCTACCATGACTCCTCACCAGCTCACTGCTGTCCCTGCTCACCAATATCCCCAGCATGCTCCACACATAACGTCAGTGAGACCTGCAACTTCCCTGCAAAAGGCTAATAATTTGGGGTAACAAAGAGGATACCCTCATTTGGTCTACAATAGTGGTTCTCAACCAGGCACACTTGGCTTCCAAGGGATATTCACCAACTATTTGAAGGAATTTTTGGTGGTCACAATGGAGGAGGGGTTTTCTTGTTAGTGAAATGCTGTTAAATAACCTTCCATGCAGAGGACAGTCCTGTGTTGTTGCATAGGCTTTATATGTTGGAGGAAAACAGTATGTCAAGCTGAATATAGTTTTTCTCCAACATATAAAGTTAGATATTGCCTTTGTCGCTTCCCTTGCTTAGAATGCAAGCACCCCAAAAGTAAATTCCCTGAAAACATCACTCCTGATCTTTATAAGGAGACTGAGAAGGTATTGCCTTCTTTAGAAGTCTTTTGAAAATCAGAAAGACTGGTGACATAAGTCATTTCCTGACCTCAGTTTCTTTCACAGGAAGACCAACTAGGAACCCCCATGGACAAAACACCATTGTGAAAGTCTCGAAACTTGGTGATGAAACCAAAACATCTGCCTGGATGACAGAGACTCAAAACAACCATATTGAAAGAGGAAGAATAATTTCACTTATATGCCAAAAAAAAAAAAAAACCCAGAATCACAGAAACAGAAAACAGATTGGTGGTCCCAGGGCCAGGGCTGGGGTTGGGATGGATAGAATGGGAGAAAGTAATCAAAGATTACTTACTCACAATAAGATAAATAAATTTGGGTTACATAATATGCATCATAGACAGTATAGTTTAAATGCTGTATTTCATGTCTGAAATGTACTAGGTGATTAGAATTCAAAAGCTGTCATCAAAAAATATAGCTTTGTTAAGTGATAGATATATTAATTAAACTTTTAATTATTTTACTATATATGTATAATATATACACATAAAATCATTATGTTTATATCTTAAATTTATGTCAGTGCTCACTCAATAAAACTGAAAAATAAAAATAGTGGTTTTCTCACACACCCAATCCCCCGCCCCTATCATAGTCTATTCATCAGAGAAAGCTGAATGATTAGAAAGCAAATTCAGGACAAGGGAAGACAGATATGGATAATAAAACTGAGCTATCTTTTTCTTGAAGATAACATTTAATAATGATTCGTGATTTAACTGCATGTATGTAGAAAGGTTTATATAACTATTAATTATGGGGATATTATAGGATAAGCTATGGAAATGATGAGCAAAATTACTTAAAAAGGAACTATCCCAACCAACATCATCCACGTTCTCTAGCATTTTATTAATTGCACACTAAGTTTTGCAATAAGGTCTTACCGAAAATGAGTATCAATTGGTCTTTAATTATTATCTAAGAAAGATATATACATTTCCTCTATCATCCTCTGAAGTAATAATGTTATACTTTCTTCAATGACTTCTTTGAATTATTTTTTTTAAAGATTTATTTATTTATGCATACAAGCTGGGGTACAGACCAGAGGTGTGGGGCGGTGAGAGTGTTTACCAGAGATAGAGTGGGGAACAGAACAGGCAGATAGATGGAAACACACTGCTGAGGGGAGCAGCGGCCGAGGCAGGAGAGGTCTGCTGTGCCATGTGGGAATCTCCCTGGCCAGGCGTAGAACTTGCGTCATCTCCCTGGCCGCGTAGAAGAACTTGTGTCTCCACTGCTGACAGCTCCATAGCTAACACCTAACCGCTTTACCACCAGGGAGGCCCCTTTGAAATTCTTTTTTTTTTTTATAATATATATTTTTATTGTTATTTGTGTCTTTTACATTTTGTATTCCCCTTGGGTAGCCCACCACCAATTCACCCGTGATCCATCTCCATGGTCCCTTGTGTTCTTTTCTATTCCATTTTGTGCCCTTATCCTCCCCTCCCCCCTGTGGCCCCCCCCCCCACCTGCTGAGTGTCTCTCTCCTATTTGGTTTCCCTATAGTACTGTAATAAGTGAAACCATTCGATATTTTTCTTTTTCTTTCTGGCTTATTTCACTCAGTATGATCCCCTCTAATTCCATCCATGTTGCTGTAAATTGCATGTGTTTATGATTGGATCAAGAAGATGTGGTACATATATACAATAGAATACTATTCAGCATTCAAAGAAAATAAACCCTTTGAAATTCTTGATGTGCAAATTAGTTTCTTCTTTAGGCAATTTATATGTATTATCAGATAAATGCTATTCAAAACATAGAAAGATTTTTAAGTAACTTTATATGTAAGCCCTGGAATCAGATTCTGACCTCTCCCAGTTTTGAGCTATGCGACCATGATATAGCTCTTTAATCTCTGTGTGCTTCAACTTACATATATTTTAAATGGAAATAGTAATACTATTCACCGCATGTGACTGTAAAGAATAAATTATTTGATAGAAATAAAGGAGTTTACTCTAAGAACTCAAATGATGGTTCGAAGATAAATTATATGACTATACATAGTCAGCACCATCATCTCCTACTATTCCTCCTTCTTCCTCTTCATCATCATATATAGGAAGTAGCAGGTAAATTATAGGTAAAAAATAAACTCAGTAAGCAAGTATATTTTCAATTGTCCCATGTATCTCTTACTAGGCTAGAAAACATAAGGAATGCCTAAAGATGATAGGAAATTCTATAAAGAATATATGACTTCAATGAAACAAAATCACATGGTAAAGGGGGAAGAGCTAAGGTCATTTGCGTAGTAAGTGCTTAGAATTTTGGAAAGGAAAAGAACTTTGTGGACTGGTGAAGAATGGAATGCTCCCTTACAGTTACAGCAGACATGACAGGGAGAGAAAAGTTGAAGGAATTCATAACAATGTTTTTCATCTATTCTTTGAGGGAGAATTTTGCAAAATGATCCATTAGTTGATTAATTACTTGTCAAGAAAAGATTCTTTTGAATATCTCTGACTTTATTTTTACAAATCTCTCTTTCTTTTCATTTAATAAGAATACTCACTCTCTGATAAGAAACAAGGACTATAAATAAGAAGATGGAAAAATACATTAATAATATTGAGCAAGAAGTAACACTCCTTTGTAAGTAAACTCTTCTACCAACGGAGAGTGGTTAGATGTTGAAAACTGCATCTGTTTCAAATGTCAGCATTGGTATAAGGTCTGGTGATAGCTACCTTCATTCAATTAACCACTATTGTTTACATTTTCATATTATATCACTAATGAAATTTCTTTATTACTTAAATAAAATTCCTCTATGAGATACTATAGAATATGAACTTGATGATAAAAGAGATAATAAAAAATTCCTATTTGTCAGGGTGCATCTCTGGATGTAACTCGTATGTTGCCAAATGATTTAACAAACTTAATTTAGTGCAACATTCTGTGGTCTCAGAAAGATCCTAGAACTGGAGAATTGAGTTTAGTATTAGATTTAGCTCCCCTCAGCAGGCTGCCTTAGTTCTCTCTGATTTAGTGTATTGATTTGGGTATTGTTCTTTATAAAATATAGGGGGAATATCTGGAAAGTGTTGATTCATGATCGTATCTTTTTTTAAAGATTTATTTATTTATGCATACAAGCTAGGGTGTAGGCCAGAGGTGTGGAGTGGTGAGAGGATTCACCAGAGATAGAGTGGGGAGCAGAACAGGCAGATCGACTGAAGTACACTGCTGGGGGGAGCAGCAGGTGAGACAGGAGAGGTCTGCTGCGCCACATGGGAATCTCCCTGGCTGAGTATGGAACTCGTGCTGAAGTGGCTCTGGATAACTTCAAAGTGCTGCGCTTAACCCGTTGCGCCACCAGGGAGGCCCCCTGATCATCTTTGTATGTTCTATTCGGCAATAGACTTGCAATATGTTAATACTAGCATTTTATCTCTCAAAAACTGAAAAACACAGATGGCCTTAGATCTAAAACTTGCCTTTTCAGATTTTATCCACTGGATCTTTTGTTTTAGCAGTGGAGAGATGTTTTCCTGGTGAAGAGATGTTATGACTCATGTTACAAAGACAACTTGTTTAGTTCCTACCTGGTAAAAGACACCTGGCTACTCACAGAGGCAATGTTGTGAAGTAGGGGTTTTGATCACCAAGGTATTTTTCTGCCAATATTTTGTGCCTGATAGTTGTATTAAGGAGTAAGACTGAAGTGAGGGTAGGCTGTATATGAGGTTTATTTTCATTTTTGATTCAGTGAGCTAATAAACACGGCCATATGTCTCATGCCTTTTTGTTTTCCACTGATTTCTAGAATTTGGGGATATATATTACCACTTGTCTGGTTAATAACCAAAGAATTATAAGAAATTTCAGAAGTTGGAATACATGTAAAATATATATACATATATGTTTAGATTTTTTTTCCTGAATATTTTTTCATTTTTTAATATTTATTTTCTTACATCATTGTTAATTTGTATACAGTATTTGATTTCTCCCCCCAGATATAGTCCCCATAGTTCTCCCACCACTAATGCACCCATAATCCATCACCACATTCCCTTGTGCTCTCTCCCTGCCCCCATTTTGATCCCTTCCCCCTATCCTCCACTGCTGTATGCCTCAGATCCATGGTCAGTTTGCGTGTTTTATCTTTTCTCATAACATTCCCTTTAGTTTCTCTATATTCCACATATAAGTGGAACCATGGATGTTCCTCAAAACATTAAAATTGGTTCTATATATGACCCACTGAGTCCATGCCAAGGAATCTACCCAAAGGACACAAACACACTAATCCCGAATGAAACATGCACTCCTATGGTTATCGCATGGCTATTCACAATAGCCTGAAGGTGTCTTTTGAATGAAAGTCTGACATTTGGACCTCATCTGCCTATTTGCCCTACCAGTCTGTAGATTCTATATCCTGTATGTGGTTGGGACAATTCTGCTAAGGCTTTCCTTGCCACCTCTGCTAATCTAATCAAACATTCACTCTGCTAAAACAAAGATGAAACCTGGAAATTTTTCTTTATATTTCAATTGCCACTTGAAACCACAGACACAATCTGCCCTGGATCACTTGAATACCTCAAATATATTTGACATTTACCCTAGTACACAGGTTTTGCATGCTTTGAAAACAATACTGAGTCCACAGGGAAGGGATTCAGTCTCTAAAATGGAGGCTGAAAATGTTCTCAACGTTGTTAGTGGTAGATGCAAAATATGGTTTATAATGGGTCAGGTTGGCATCATTTAGACATGGCATGGATGCAAATGTTCCCAAAGTCCCCCATCAAAGATACAATTGTTTCGAAGTCTTAGAACTGAATCCTTCATTAAATGCTGGAGCATTTGACATCATGTCCTTTGCAATTGCTAACTTAATATTTAGCTACTAAAATTCTGAGACAAACACCTTGATGCAACCCTCAGGTCTCCACAATTAGCCACATTTGCTAATCTTTCCCAATACGTCTCACTAGACAGAGAAGAATGCAAAGTTTTAATTTGCTAATCACCCAGTTGGATAGGGGCTGTAGGGGGAGATGCTAATCGTCTGCAGACATCTGTAATGACCCTTGGACAAAACCGAGGAAAACTAAATCAAAGCTTTGACAAGGGCAGGAGAGCGGAAACTGAAGCCCTAATTGTGGTCATGTGAAGTGCACTTTCCCCCTTTGTATCTTTTGTTGGAGGAATGCACAATGCTTTATAAAGTAACTTATGGACAGAACCAAAAATGACTTTTTCCATCTTTTGGGATAAATGGTCAAAGTTGATCTGTGAAATACGCAAAGGGAGACTGACATTATGGTGCAAATATAACAGACAAAGGGTTTGGAGGAGCTTTTGCCAGTTAAATTTGGCTAACCTGCAGAAAGCCTATTGTCAAGCCAGCCATGCTTCACTGAGCTCCCTTCCACTTTTGTTGTCATGTTTCCTCTTTATGGTTAAGTGAACCTCAAAACAATGACAAAGAAATATGCACTGAGTCACATATTCTAAGAAATAGACTGTACTCTCCTCAAATCGAAATAACGGCACTTTAATTCTTGGATTTTCCACATTTTCTTTGGTAAAGCTCCTATTTGCTTTCTTTGAATCTGTATCAGTTCGTGCAGTTCTGCCAAGGGGGGAAGCTTTACAGGACACTGCCACTTTAGCACTTGAAATATTAAGATGAACAGAACAGGCAAAAGGTAAGCTTGCTTCCTTGCAGTATTTTTAGTGTCTGTTTTTTTGCTGGTAGAAAATTGAGTTTTCTAAATTGAGAGAAGTTTTGTTTAATATCCATCCTGTGTCACATCAACTACTCTTAGTGCTGGAGTTTTTTTTTTTGTTTGTTTGTTTGTTTGTTTGTTTTTTTTTTGTGGCTGGAGTATAGAACAGAAAATGAATAAGAAAATGTGATGCCACTACACTTATGAAACAAAGTAAAGCCTTGTGTTTCCACTAAAATAGAGACACACACTGCTAGAATTGTCAGAGGTGAATGTTGTCTCTTTTAAAAAGAATAACTGATTCTCCTAGCTTCAGAATTTAACTTTTTGGGACACTTCATAGTGGACTTGTTTTAGAAGATGAAATCCTGTTATTTGATAGTAGAAAAAAAATGCAAACTTGGTTTAAAATCAAAGACTTTCAATTATGTGAATATTTCCCTGCTCTCTATTGTACTTTCTTCTTTTAATTTAAATAACCTTTATAAAGGGACTTTTTAAAGCATTTTAAGGTGGCACGCCCTCCCAAAACAGCTAAACTTCAGAGATGTTGGTTTTGTGTGTGGAGGGGGGAGGTTGGTGTGTTTGGTAAAAGTTGCTAAGTCTATTCAGGGTGAAAGGCTGACATTTATGACTCATATAATTGTCCTTCCTAGAGCTGTATCCTTGAGAGAAGATCTAATGGAGTGATGGATCTTTTTAGTTTTCTCCCCACAGCAAGTTCTCTGGTTTCAGCCTTCCAAATTCTCTAGTATCGAGTTTTCTTGCTAGAGAAAGGCAAGCAACCTCCTCTAAAACACTTTCTAAAAGCTCCCAGTCAATATTTCAGTGCTGCTCTCTACATGGTCTTGACAGCCCCTCACTCTGTCCCTCACTGTGTTCTGGCCTCAGTTTTCTCAGCAGGTGTCTATCAACACATATCCTGACTTAGTAGTCTTTTACCATCTCCAGGAAATGCAAAACCTCATTGATTTCTCCTGCTCGCTTTGTGTTTCCTACCTTCTCACACACGAGTAAATGGAGTTCTCAGATGGAGAAACACGCACGTTCAAAACTTTTCACCTTAATACAAGTCCCACACACCTATTCCTTTAGGTAAACAATAAAATGGAAACAGAGTATTATTAAGTATTTCAAAGACTCTCTGGAGGATTTCTATGTTAGCAAAAGAAAGGCTTTTAAAAAAATCTTCTTAAAGATAAATAATAGCTGTCAGAGTCTGCTTTTGTAATAAGTTGCTTTGCTTTCCCAGGGGTATATGAGTTGTAAAATTGATATAGAATTGGAAAATAGTTATGATTACAGCATCCCACAGAAGTGTGACACCATGTGGCCAACTTCATCCATTTTTGAGGGCGAAGAATCCAAACATCACTTTCAGTGTTACCATGTTCATAGACTCAGAGAAAGGGCAAATCATTGTCTTCAAATTTCATTTGCTAATCCCTCCTAGGAAAGAAGTAGACTCATATTGAAATATAAAGGGCTGATGGCTTGCTGATATGTTTTGAATTCATAGAATGGTACTGCAACATCCCTTTCAATGCAAACTATATAAGTAAATAACACTTAACATAATTATTTAGGAAGAATTATTGGTACTATATATATTCATAAATATCTAACAAATATATAATTTTAATGAATTTACTGTGGATCCTTTTATAAGGATTGGAGAGTTCTCTGGTCCTTGACTCTGAATAGGTAACAATGAGGGAAACTCCACAGAAATAACTATGGATTTTTCAATCAGATTCAGAAATTTAAGAACTATTCTGCTGCCTTAAAGGTAGCTTTCCTAATGGACATTTACTTGGAAGTCTAAAATTAACTGTTTCCAGGTAAGAAAAATATATTTAAAGGTAATCTTGGCTAAAGCTATTTTCTGTAGCTTTTATTTCCTTATAGTTTCCGATGATATGTGATAGTGATATAAAGGGAAATTTTAAAAAATAGTACTATGAAGAGTATTTAGGAAAGATTTCTAACTCTAGAATAGGGAATTTCTACAAGCTTCAAATACTTTAAAATTTAATTAATAGATCTTTTTAATTTTAGTAGCATAAATATTTTGTTCTCTTTTCCACATCTCTATATACAATGCCCCTTCATAATTTTGTTTGTGTTGTAAGTTTATATGTTGGGGTTAATTGAATCCAGAGTGGAAAGAGTTGAGGAAGGAACTATGTTAACATAAATGTCAATTTTACATTTCAGTTGAATAAATCATTAATTTATAATGAGAAAAATTGCTTTAAAATGAGTGGAAATAAAAATAACATGAAAACTGCTGTAATGTACTGGGTGTGTTCCAGTATCATCTATTACTCCTAAAATCTGGTGTGTGTGATTCATTCCCAGTCCCAGCTCACTACATACTCTCTGATTGTACAAAATTTGACCAATTATGATCACTTCACTTTTTTGGCTACATTTTCATACTTTGTTTAACTAGGTAATAAAACTTAATTTCTAAAATATTCTTTCAACTAAACCAACACCTACTAAACAGTTTTTTTTTAAATCATCTTAATTAAGCTGGAATGTTAAGGAATGAATATGATTTTGTTTATGAGCATTAAATAGGTACACATGTATTTTTCTGTGGGTATATAATCTATTACATGCAAAATAGTACAGGCAACTATTAAATAGCATGCACACTGTGTGGAATTGGATGAACTTGCTAACTTTGATACTTCTCAAAGTTTCACATGCAGGGTTCCTAAAGTTTCAGTGATGATTAAGCAGAGATCCAGAAAAAAAAAATCACTATTTAATTTATCTTGTGGAAGTTGAATAGTTTTATATTCAATTATTGTAATTAAGAATAAAATTAAAGTAGAACTGAATAAAAATGTTTTGCTTTTTACTTCGCAGTTTATATGTAACTTTCCATGGATTTTATTCATTAGAGTACTTTTATATATCGTGGCAATTCTTAATTATTGTTAATCTATGCTTATGTTTCATTAAATCAGGAAAATATATAAAATATTGATGTAACTTTATCTAGATATAAATATCAATATCAGAATCTGACATCAAAATAAGAGATAATTCTCTCTTCTTCAAAATTATATATGTTGTAAGGAAATTTTATTATTTATAATCTCTAATACATATGCTTAAAATGCATTAGTTAATAGTGGAGTAAAGATTGACCATTTTTTAACTCTGTCTATGATTTAATTTGTGTTATAGATATTATAGCATTCAAAAATCATAAAGTTTATTTTTACTTTAAAATACTCACTTGAGTAAAATATAATCACTGAAAAATAATCAGGAGAACCCAGGCTTACTCCCACTCTATATGCAAGTATATGTAACAATTTCCCCTGCCTTTCATTAATTAAACATACCACAGAAAAATCTTATTTCTAGAATAGAGTATTATATGGTTAAAATTAACTAAAATGAAATTTTTGTTTCATGAAAACTGGCTTTTCTTACTTTCAACTTTTAAATGTATTTTGTCTTTCAAGAAAGACTTACTCTGTGTAGTATTTAAAAGGTCTAATTCATCTTCCTTTAGTCTATTATTCGTTTATTTTATTCAATTTATTTTTATAATTATTTTATAATTAAAAGTATTCTTACCATACGTGAAAGTGTTATAACTCGAGTAAAGCAAACACTAACTCAAAGAACAACATTAACTTTGGACTGAAACTAATCATAGAACATTATCATCTCGAAGCATGATTCCAAAGGAGGTTATTACAGAATGAATAAGTTGATTATGATGGAAATTTTTCTTCTGGTGTCATTCTGGTCCTCAGTTGCATACAATGCAATAGAACTTCACTTGCACTCATGTTCTTCAATATTTGCTGGTGTAACAATTCACAAATGCAGTCTCAACAGTGATAGTAACACTTAAATGAAATTGTTCTACATAATTTCATGATATTTGAAAGAGATTAAAATAATTGAATTACTTTAATATATCCCATTAATGTTTGAGATATCTTGATTCACATTTTCTTTTTAAGCCTCATAAAGCGTAGTTTCTGTCCTAGCAAAGCAGCATTTCATGAAGTTGGGGGTGGCTAGAGTGAGTCAGACACTGAGGGAGAGAGTGTGAAGAGACAAAAGTTTCAGAAGTTGGTGTGGAATTGAGGGAAACGGATAGTTTCTTACTTCTTATATGAATCTGGGGTTAGCACTGATGTCGTACATGTAAAACATTAATTTTATATGTAACTGTTGATCAAAGCCTACAGAGCCAACTTTAAGGAACATTACTATGCTTGCTTTACTTCTTAATTTCTACTTTTGAAAAACAAACATTTCAAAGAAAAGATACACACACTGCTCCTTAATCCTTTTTGAGATTCATTACAATTTTAGTGGTATTGGCTAACGTATCATACATCTGAGTAATGTTTGGTGCTGGGACAGTTTGTGTTCTTTATTTGAAGAGTGTTCACAGTGGCAACCTTGTCTCCCTTTTTATTTAGCGACACTGTAATTGACTATTAGTTACAATTGTAGTTTTGATTTATAATAAAACTACTGCACCAATATTAGGATGCAATTAATCACATGACAATCCAAAGGAGACTGAACACAAGAAAAAAGTGAGACACAGGTAAGTAGTTAGTTACACTTTCTATAGAGAAAGTGAAGAAACAAAGCAACTCTACTCTGTGAGTATGACTTTGCTTAGCAATGTAGAATAGCTATGGTTATTCACTGACAGAATGGTGTCCTTTGTAGAAAACCAAATAGTCTTGAGAGTGATTCAAATCTATCCTGACCTAGACTGCAAAGGCTAGGAACTTGATCAGAGTAGGGAGCATTAATAGCATCCCCCAACCAATGAAATCATTATGCTCAAATGCACCCGATTCTCTTCTAAAGACATTTCTATTTCTAATTCTATTCATGGCAAAAAAGCAAAGTTATTTTAAAATTCAGCCTCTGTATGGTAGAAATTGATGAGGCACACAATTTTTTCAAGTGAATATATTTTTGACATTAAAATTATGTCTTTGAATAAGAGACTTTTATGGAAAAAAATGAACTCAGGTGAACTCAATTTAGGTGAAGATAACTTTACCTGAGTTTTGCTCTAAAAGATTAGTCAGCATTTTAATCATGATAGGTAACTGTCCTCAGTAAGGCTTCTGATGTTTGTGTGATGCCCTGTTAGTAATCTGGGAAAAACAGAAGACCTATACTAACTTCGCTATACACTTCCTTGGACAAGGGTACATTTTTTCATAATACTTTGAAACATTTAATGTTTTACTACTACAGAGCACATTTTTCTTTTCAATAAAATTAGATATTAGAAAATTTGGGTTAAAGGGACCCAAAATGTGCATACTATATAGCAAATAAACTAATTCCCTCTAAGTCTGTGATATTGCCACTTACCTTAGCAGTCTTGATTCTCCTTCATAATGGCAGTTGCTTAGGACTTAGTGCTACAGAAAATATAAAATACCTATGGGACATATTCCAGTACTGTACATTAAATTTGAGGATTTTACATGTGATAAAGTATGTCAGTGTTGCTTACAGGGAATTCCAGTGATACCTCAGCTTTCTTGGACTTATTATAAATCCTTTGTTGGAATTATTGTGGCTGGTTCAATAATTCAGATTAGCCCTCATGTTTATTAATGCACTACATCTGTGCAAACAACATGTCAAGCAGAGAGTTTATTGTAATTGCCTGAGCAAACAGAACCTGAAAGAAGCAATTTCCAGTTACAATGTGCTATGACAAGTAATGAGGTAATTGGCATTCTGTCCTGATTACTTCCACCTTCTTTTTCATCAGGTCTATATTGTGTGTGATAGATAGTTTTATAAGAAATGAAGGTGTTTGATAATATGGTTCGCTGCTGCTTAAGGTTAGTGATTAAAGACAATCATCATTTTCTCTCAGAGATCTTATTAGCTTTAACATTATTTATTCATATGTGTAAGAATGTGCCCAGGACTCATCTCCTCCATGCATTGCATGCTGTTAAAATGTAAACAAAACTACTATGGAGTGAATGCAGAGCATGTTCTAGGCTTCCGAGCATTATGGGACACAGCAACTTTTTGCAAATGAAATCTACACACTAACAGTGTGGGTTAGACTAATGGCTTTGAGCCTGCATCTGTCTCCAACATTCACCTGCTTTAGGATAACAGAAGTGGCACGATATTTAAAGGCTAGATGGTAATTTGATACTGAAACCTCATTTCCAGTATTTTATAACTTTCTATACACATCATCTTTTTCTTCCAGCCTGCAGTGAGAAGGAGGGTAAGCATCACATTTCTAGGTCCAAGATTAATAGTTTAGAAACTGGCAGAGTCTCAAATTTACAAAAGAAGGAAATCAGGAAATTGAAAGGTTATTTTAGGGAGAAAGGAAAAAGAAGTTCTATTTTTGTTCCAAAGGTATTTCCCCTCATGAACTTATACCCTTCTTTCTTGGCACTTTCAATTCAGGGTGAAAAAGCAAAGTACAGTCACCACCATTGTAGAAAATGACTTTGGAATGACCCACTATCCTTCTTGTCACAGCCTTTTAACAAAGCCTTAGATTTGTGTTTTCTCAGTTCACTTGTCTGCCATCATCTGCTAGTTTTCAACTTTAATGTCTTCTTGCCACCCTAGGATATGCTCTCAAACCTCTTAAGGACCCTCTGCCTGTTCTGCTCCCCACTCTATCTCTGGTGAATTCTCTCACCACCCCCCACTCCCTACACCCCGGCCTACACTCCAACTCTTGTATGCATAAATAAAGAATAAATTTCTTAAAAGAAAAAATACCTCCCCAGAATCCTGCACATGACATGTCTGTCCTTGTCCTTGTTTACATGTCTGTCTTTCCATCCAGAGACCATCAACTCCATGAATACAAAGATTTTGTTGTTTAGTTTGAGGCATTGTAGCCTATTGCCAGTGACCTCAACATTGGAGTTGTGCTGTGGGGTTAAAATCCAGCTCCACCACTCAAAAGTGACATGAACTCAAGCAAGTTACAATATTTTTCTAATGTTGTATTGCCCTATTTCAAAACTGATTACAAGACCTTCACTTTCTCACATGCTGCTGATAGGTCTTACTGCTTAATGCCGGGCATTCGAGGTCCTCTGTGTTTTTCTGAATGAATACATGTGGGTGGGAAAACTCATCTTCCCGGCCTCACTTTCCACAACCAGCATTTTTCCCCTAACATTAACATTCAGGCAAAATAATTTGGAAAAGAAATTTTATTCATTAATGCTAAACATTCTAAATGTATTACATTCCGTAAGGTTGCTAATAGGAAACAAAATGAAAGGAGAATCAGTACATATTTAATATATATATATATAGTAGTAGTATTTCTGTGGTTTACTTCTTTGAAAGGACCCAGAAGGGCATCCCAGCCCCAGAAGCCAGGTGGAATATACAGTGATAGTTGAGAAGCACAGGAGATCTTCAACCGTCCATGATCTCCTACTAACAAGATTATGGGCTACACTGTAATATCTCAGTCTTCTACTTGAAAAGAAACCTCAGATCTATACCTGGCACAAAGGTATAATGCAGTGGTTACTTTTGGAATGAACAGGGTCTCAGCTATCGAGCGATCACCAGCCACTGTGGCATGAGTTCGATCCCCCAGCCAGGAAGCTAACACACCTGGCACAGCAGACCTCTCCTGTCTCACCTGCTGCTCCCCTTAGCAGTACATTTCAGTCAATCCACCTGCTCTGCTCCCCACTCTGCCTCTGGTGAATCCTCTCACCCCCTGCAACTCTGACCTACACCCCAGTTCTTCTATGCATAAATAAATAAAAACAAATCTTAAAAAAAAGAAAGACAATCTCTATTCAAATATCTCCATAGTCAGCAACTGGTAACAACCCATATCTGAATATGGACCTCATAAAGTCACCAGCCACCATTAATGAAGAGGATTGTCAAACTAATTCATTTTTAGATTTCAATACCAATTGCTTCATTTTTGTTGACTGGATTTCTCATTTTCCTAAAATGTGAATAATTTTGCAAAAATCAAATCAAGGGAACTCATTGAGGATCTTAGGAGATAAAGAGAAACACTAATTGCATGGTCACATAGGAAAAGACTGTGAGTCTGAGACTGAGCTATAAGGAGGGCAAGCATGAGGGCAAACACCACATCTAGACAGTCTCTTTAGCTCTTCATTTTACTCACCTTATTACCTTTGCTTTTTATTCTTTCATTTACCAAGGTTTTTTTTTTTTTTTTTCCCAAATTATGTCTACTGAAGTAATGTAGATTTACACCTTTGCATCTGCTCCAGGGGTCATAGGTTCAAACCTCTACAAAAGAAATACTTTCACAACATGCCCACTATCAGTATTTTCTGAAAGTTTGTTATGTGCTAAACCCAGAGCCTGGAAATAGTAGCTCATCAGTAAATAATTGCTGAAAGAATGGACAGATGGGCAAACAGTTAAGGGCTGTGTTAGGTATCTGTTCCTGGATATCTTATTATTGTTATAGGAGACATCTATCTGAAGGTGTCAGTAAACTGCCTGTTAAAACTGCCACTTGGTCTCTTGTCTGTGTCCACATTTACAGATACAGGGTGCTAATAACACCTTAATTTGGAGATTGCAGACCTACAAGGAATCTTTCTGTCATTACTGTAGGGGTGGCACCAAAAAGGGAACTCCTTCTCTTCATGAAGAAGACTTTGATTGAATATTCCCAGGCTGGAAATGGAAAATCAAACAACACAGACTGATATGTGAGAAAACCAAGGCGTGTCTCCACAGAACTGAGATGAATACACGTTCCATTTTCCAAAATATTTCGGAACATATGATGCATGAGGTGGAAGGGCGGGGCTCATGGGAAGTCTAGAGAGATTTGCAAACTAGATAAACTTAAACAGCTGTGTTAAATAATTTAATGATTTGCAACTATTATAAACCCATATTATGTACTTGACATTAAGAGCATCCCAAAGAAGAGGGAATCAAAGAGAGGGGGGATATGATTACACACACACACACACACACACACACACACACACACACACACACACACAGAGCTAAAATTCAGTATTCCAAAGTTATGGTCTTTTACAGAGAGATAATCTGGCCCTGGATGAGAGTATAACCTGCCATTTATTTACCTCTTACTGTGTATCAAAAGTTTTTGTTTACACTTGGTAAAATCTTAATTCTCACTTAAGTTCTGAAAAAAGTGAAGCTAAAGAAGTCACAGATGGGGAAGGTCTTTATCCTCCCCTGAAGTGCATGCATTTTCAAACATCTTGCATTTCTACTAAGGAGATGGGTCAGAAACTAGAGGAATAGCTGGATTGTATATAAAGGATTGGGAGCTGGAAAAGCCACGATAGATGAGTTTCAGCAGAGGCCTTGCCCAGACCAACCCTCAGTAGGGATCTGATGAGAGCCACGGGGCTGGTGCAGAGGGGAGCCAGGGCAGGGTCTTTGCTGGAAAGTGAGTGTGACAAAGGCAGTGCAGCTGCTCAGCAGGGCACAAGTGCAGGGAGCTTGAAAGCAGAGATCCAATGAGCCCCATATAAAGGAAGTGAACCCGAGGCCAGGAGCACAAAGAGAAACTGACCTTGCCTAGAAGTAACTCTAGCAAAAAAGGACACAAACTAGACCTCACAGATCCTGAGGCTGGTATTGATCAGATAAAGGTCTGTTGCCTCAAGAATAGGCTGCCATTTGAACTCAGTGGGCTACTAAGTGCAGCAATGAACTTGAAAGGACACGGACTGTCATTGATTACAAGAATCATGCAGTGCTGTCTCATATCATTGCAAATGTAGTGGGATTTGAAATAATTTCTGCAAAAATAATAATTCAAAAGGGAGTTGTAACTCTTTACGTACAAGAAAATTACATGAAGAATACCTGGAAGATTTTCATTAAGGGAAAATAGAATAAGGATAAATTTTATTAGTTCAAATTTCCAAGTATTTGATTCAGCTGAAGAATTAGTAAAAGCAATGATACTGGGTAATGTCTGCAGTAATTAAACTCATTAGTGAAATGAACTAAAATTGTATTTATACCTCGGTATTCTCTTTCATTAAAGTCATTAGTTGCCTGAGACTAAGTAAAAAATGTACTTCTAAATATATTTTAATTGCATATTAAGATCCAATGAGTACGTTGAATGTTAAAGACTATCATCAAAGGACTTTCTTTAAAAATGATTAGATTTGGTCATAAAAGTATACACTAAACTTAATCAAAATTCTGTTCTATTGCTTTGTTATAGTTAAACTTTTTAAAAGATTTATTTATTTATGCATACAAGCTGGGGTACAGGCCAGAGGCATGGGGTGGAGAGAGGGTTCACCAGACAGAGTGGGGAGCAGAACAGGCAGATCGACAGAGGTAACAGGGCCTCCCTGGTGGTGCAATGGGTTAAGCGCAGCGCTGTGGCACTATTGGTGTCTGCGGGCTCAAGTTCGGTGCCCAGCCGTGGAGAATCCCACATGGCGTGGCAGACCTCTCCTATCTTGCCCACTGCTCCCTTCAGCAGCATATTTCAGTCAGTCTTCCTGTTCTGCTCCCCACTCTGTCTCTGGTGAACCCTTTCACTGACTCACACCTTTGGCCTGCACCCCAGCTTGTATGCAAAAATAAAAAAAAATCTTTAAAAAATAAATAAATTGAGGTAAGATTAGTTTGCGACAATATGTATGGTTAGAGATATATAGGGTCACATCTCTTCAGATGTATGTTACCATGCCACGCCCACATCTTTATTATAACTACACAGAAATTTATGTAAAAAGAAATACAAAAGAAAAAAGTACATATATAAATACCCAGAGAACTTAAAATCTACAGGCAACTAACTGAATCACCAAAAACAAAAAACTATTTTTATTACTTACTAGTCTTTCATTCACCCATTTTTTTTTTCATTCAATGATCATTTCTTAGCGTGTCAGGAAGTTTGCTATATGAAGGTGATGAAATCAACTCTTACCTGCTCTCTGTGTCACTCATTCTTGGATACCTACTTAGCTATTAAATCCTATAGAATATGTTTCCTTCATCATTCTCAAATGAGCTCATTATTTTTCTATGCCCATTAAATTAAGAAGTTATCAGTTTTTGCCTGGAATTGCAGTAGCCTTCCAACTAGACTGTCACTTTCAGAGCAAAGAGAAGTGAGATTAAGAGATGGCATAGAACATTTGAATCCATGGAATTCAGTATATCTGGAAGAGGCAGGAAAGGGAGGGGGGATGCCAAAGTATCTGGAGAGGTAAAATGGGCAAAATTATTAAGAATCATTTAGGTTAAGTTAGAGAACATAAATTCCTTTTAAGAGTTTAAACAATGAAGATAACAGGAAGTGGCATTATATGATTTGCATTTAGAAAGGACACACAGTATATCAATCTAGATATGTGAAGGGCTGTTTACTTTAAAAACTACCTTGTAAACTCAAGGTATGATTAATATTATCTTTTTGTCCTAATTATATTCTGGTGAGTAAGGCATGTTGTCTTTTCTATTTTTCATTTTGTTTTGTGACATTTATTTAATTTAATTTTATTCTATTGAGGTAGTGTTGGTTTATAACACTATATAATTTAGAGGCATATAGGTGCACACTTCCTCACAGAATGTTACTACACCATGCCTGCTACCAAAGCACAAATAATACTCCATCATAGTCTATTGGGCCCCCTCAATACACTGTCTTCACCCACCACTCACACCTCTAATGGCTTCAATTCTATAGTCAGATATCTAGGATTTGTTTTGGTTAAGATTAGTCCTTTCTTTATTTTATCAATCATCTGGTGATTGTTTTTGTCTTTCTGACTCCTTTTGCATAGCATAATCCCCCCCAGTTCCATCCATGTTGTCAAAAATTGCAAGATTTCATCCTCTTTTAAAGTTGAGTAGTATTCCTGTGTGTGTGTGTGTGTGTGTATGTACATGTAAACCACATCTTCTTTATCTACTCCTCAGTCCTAGGGTGCTTTGGTTTGTTTTGGTTTATACTTACCCTTTCTATTCTTTTATTTCTTTGTATTCTACATGAGTGAGAAGTGAAATCATCGGTATTTGTCTTCCAACTCCATGCATGCCATCATAAATACTAAAAGCTCATTTTTTTTAAATTTATAACTGAGTTTCTTTCCATTTTGCATATACACCACATTCTTCTTATCTACTCTATTGTCCTAGGGCACTTAGGATGTTTCCATAACTTGATTATGGAAATGGAAGTAAAATTTTCTCTTTGAATTAGCTTTTTTCTTTTTTATTCTTTAAATAGTAATCTAAGAGTTGAATTATCAG
This sequence comes from Scalopus aquaticus, assembly GCA_004024925.1. Lineage (NCBI taxonomy): Eukaryota > Metazoa > Chordata > Mammalia > Eulipotyphla > Talpidae > Scalopus > Scalopus aquaticus. Next base: position 8,607 of record PVIJ01007929.1, on the reverse strand, counting down.
GTCACATGACAGAACCATATTTCATAGTTTGAGAAACCTCTATATTGTTTTTCATAGGTGTTGGATCAGCCCACATTCATACCAATAATGTATGAGTGTTCTTTTTATCCATACCTTTGCCAACACTGTTGTTTCTGATCTTTTCGACATGGGCCTTCTGAGAGGTGTGAAATACTATCTCGTTGTCTTTATTTGCATTTCCATAAAATGAACTTTTTTTTTCATGTGCCTGTTGTCTAACTATGTTTCTTTTGTCAAGAAGTGCCTATTTGGGTCTTCTGTTAATTTTTCAATTAGGTTGCTCGTTTTCTTCTTGTTGCGTGAATAAGATCTTTATATATCTTGGATATCATCTACTTCTCATATATATGAGTGCAAATAATTTTTTCTCTTTCCGTAAGGTATCTTTTTATTTTATTCATAGTTTCTTTTGAAGTACAGTTTTTTTTATTTTATGAAAAGCCATATTTTTATCTTTGCTTTTGTTTTCTTTGCCATTAGAATCCAGTCCCCTGAGACATTACTAAAGCCAATGTCTCATGTTTTGCTTATGTTTTTTCCTAAGTATTTTATATTTTCACATCTTACAACCAAATCTTTCTTCCATGTTTGGTTATAATTTTTTTGCCTGGTATGATCTAGTTTCATTTTTTTGAACATGACTTTTCAATAATCCTAACTCTATTTGTTGAAGAGACTTTTCTTGCTCTGTTTTAAATTCCTGGATCTTTTGTAATAAATAAACTATCCATATAAATGTGGGTTATTTTAGAGTTCTTAATGCTATTCCCATTATCTGTGTGTCTTTTTATTATTCTTTTTAAATTTAAAGTCATACTGCTTTAATTATTATAGTTTTGCAGTATAGTTTGGAGACTGAACAGGTGACACTTCCTTTCTTCTTATAAGTAATGGTATAGCATTTATTAGATGGGAAAAAAACAAAAATTCTCATTCACATAAATATCAGGTAACTACAGTTTAAAAACTAGGTTTGAAGGAGAAAATATAACAACTCCTAGAAGAATGTATAGTGTATCATTAGGTACATAGGTACACAGGAGGAGGAGTTCAAATTGAGAGTAGATACTAGGCACATATTTAATCTTCTAATATACAACATATATAAAAATAATCTCATGAATCCATGTGTATCAAAAGTGAAATTTCAATATTTAATTTTGAAAAATTTAATAAGTTAAAAATTCTACCTTATCAAAAGGTAATAAATAGCTGTCATTTTAATGAATTTAATAAAGAAAATAAGTAATATGTTACATAGGGATATCTCCAGGTATAATAAATCCATAGATTAAAGCTTGTTATTGTTGTTACTATTATCATTATTAATTTCAAATTTAGGATAATGTTTACCTTTAGAGGGAGGTGGGGTTGGTGGGGGAGGGATATAGAGGATGTCAATGGTAAGGGTAAGGGTGTATATTTCAGAGGTGTTTGGTGCACTATTACATTTTATAAATTACATATATGGCATGCATATTTTTTGCATGTATCAAATACTTCTCAGTAAAACATATAATAATAATTTACAATATAAAAAGTGAATAAGCAAGTGATGCTTAGTATTGCTATATATTTAAAAAAGTAAAAGTACTTAAATAACTCAATTAAATTTGAAGTATGGAAACATAGAGATTAGCATATGTTTCAATTTAATAGCACATTGTTTTTAAATTCATATTTGTAGGTTTTCACAAACTCTTTACAAAAACATGAAAATGTTAAATAAAAAAAATGAAAGTAAATTTCTTGAATCTTACCTGTTATTCGATGTCAATGAAGTGATAACTTTTCTCTCTCCCTTTCTCTTCTACTTCCTTCTTCTTTATCAAGAGAGTTAGTTCTATGGTGTCATGTATGATCATGGTTAGTTCTGTTGTTTTATGTCTACATTGACTTATGTGATTGTATATGGCGCAATGGAAAGGAAAGCAAATGGAGAGGATAATGGAGGAATACTGATAAACAATGGGATTTCTTTGAAAATATCTAAGATGAAGTATAGTTTCAAATAAGTTGTAAGATGAGGAATATAATCATTCAATTAAAGTGTTCACTGGAAGGAGTCAGGAAGTTTAGGGAGACAGGCAATGACTTGCTAGACCTTCAATTGTGCCACATGTACACTAGCAGCTGGGCTAGTGTGAGATCAAGAGACCACATAGCTTAAAAAGAGACCCATGTGCCCCATTTGAAGTAACTGATTTGCAAATCTCCCAATAATTTCATGCCTTCCTAAGGTGTTAAATTCTTCCATCCAGAGTATAGAGGTCAAGGAGGGAATCCAGGTGGAAAGCACATGTCAAGAGCCTTTGATAATTTCCGATAAAGACATAAGTATCAGTGATGATTATATTATAAGATCAAAACTATCAGGGCATCAGATGCTTTTCTCTAAAAGTGTGGATAATTTAAATTATTTTTTAAATTTAATAATACTGTTTTAAGATTTCTGTATTTTTACAGAATATGTAAAATATATACTAAGTCATTGAGCAATCTTTTTTCTGTAACATTTCCAGACATGTGAGTCTATTAAAATTAGGATAAGATCATCCAAAATTTTTTTATTGTATACCTACCAGGTGCATGACACTTTGCTGAGGCAGAATATATAACTATTTATAGTACAATATTGCATATAATATATTTTTAAAGTCCAAAGATAACTGTGCTGCCTTTCTGTGTTGTCAATAATAGAAGTTCATGACATTTGATTTGAGTCTTTGTGAGAGGCAATGTTATTCTGATTTAATAGCTTCCATCTGCTCTTCTCATTTTCATTGCTCCTTTTACAGTTTCCAAATTCCACCCTGCACCCTCCAGGGAAATTTTCTCAAGCATTGATTCTATTCATCTATGAATTGGTGCAGGGGGGCATTCTTCTGCAGCATTATGGTTTTGTTTATTGATCTTCATTGTTAGTCAACTTGTTGAAATGCACTTGTTTTCCTATTTCTTATATATTTTTGGTGTTGGTAAGGGCTTAGTAATCACAGAGACATAATTCTTGAACAAAACATAGTGTTGCGATATTCAATTATGAATTTAAATAGAAGAACATTCCATGAATAAAGACACATAGAAAAGATACTCCATCCATATTGTTAATCTATAACTTACTGAAATTTGAATATTGCTATAAAACAAAGATGTATGTTTAAATTTATTTGTTTTAAATAAAAATGTAAATAGAAATTTAATGTATAATTACTACAATGTATTGCAACATTAATCAAATATTAGAACAATATTAATACAAATATAACACATTTGGAAGGTGCATAGACTTATGAGCTACATGTGAAATTGTTTTTAATCATTTTAGGTTATAAGATCATATTATATTAAACTGGATCAAAATAAGTATATTTTTTATTGATATTATATGCCATACAATTTCATGTTAGAACCCTGAAGTCAAGGTTGAAACGCAATATTTTTTTATGTTTTGCTCTACTCTAACATTCATCCTCAATATTTAGGGGAGAGGCTAAAATAAGATATCTAATATTTTACAAATAGCCATCATGTGCATGATATAAAATTAATCACATTTGCTTTATTATTACATTTTAAGAAGACATGTTTTCTATTTTCTTGACAGTAAAATGCTTTAATTTTTAATACAGCAAGCTCAGATGAAGCAACAGAGAAATAGCTCAAATTAACAAGGACAATTTCCAGTTATCTATGCTTTTCATAAAACATTTCACATAAATATTGACCAGAAAGTGAGATTAATAGTTTTATAACTAAATTTGTAGAAATTTATCTTAATTGCTAAAAAAAAAAAAAGTATGAGATCCATTAATAACAATGACTGGGGTTGGAGCATTAGGAAGGACTTTTGCAGAAACATGGACGAACCATAGATGACAGATATAGAGACCTCGATTTTAACTTTCTGGAATTCTCTAAATACCATTTTCATATTGTGAGTACCATTTATTTCCAGATTGACCTGAAGGGCTTCTACATGCTATTAATAAGTGGTCTCACAAGCTTTCCTTTCTTCCACCTAGATATTTTCTCTCAATTGAGAATACCTAAATTGATGATTAAATCAATTATCTCATTATTTTGCTGTGAGTTCTATTTTGTGTTACATGATTCTTCTTTAGCTATATATTTAACCAAAATAAATCTTCTATCAAACCATCAAGGACATTTTTAATTCAATCTTCTCCTTAATATCCCTATTTTATAGTCCCATTTCACTTGCTCTGTGTACATTTATAATATTAACCACATTGGAGCTTATTTTTTACATACTCTATATTTGTCATATACTTAATTAGATTATAAGCTCTTTGATGACCCAGGATATGTCTTTATGTCTTCTGTAACATAAGGCTCAGTGCCTTGCACATGGTAAGTTTTATAATGTTTTTTTTTTTTTTATACATACAAGCTGGGGTACAGGCCAGAGGCGTAGGGTGGCGAGAGGGCTCACCAGAGACAGAGCAGGTAGCAGAACAGGCAGATCAGAAATACACTGCTGAGCAGAGCAGCGGGCAAGGCAGGAGATGTCTGCCTCGCCATGTGGGATTCTCCCCGGCTGGGCGTTGAACTCGTGTCGCCGCTGCCGACAGCTCCACAGCGCAGCACTTAACCGCTGCGCCACCGGGGAGGCCCCACATGGTAAGTTTTAAATGCTTGGTTAAGGAGAATGAAATTTCAAAATTGTCATCAATGTTTGCATTTGTAAAGTTATTCTTTCATGCTACAAACTAATGAAGATTTCCTGTGTGCCACCATTGTGGAACATATTTTAGATATAATAAATGCAACACTAAAACTAGAGAATCTAAAAAGTTCCATTGAAAAGTACTGTTAGGTTTGAGGTTATATTTACTGAAACGATGAATATATTATTTTTAAATAAAAGTTGTACTCCATTGTGCTTCCTCCCACTTTGTTCTCACCCACAATGGCTTATGGTGGTGCATTATGGTAGCTTTGGTGCTGGAGGCAGTGTGGTAACAATATCTGAAAGGGGAGATCTTACTTTTTGCGCTATAAAGATTGATGAAACCAATCTATAACTGGTTTTAGCATTGTAAACCTGAATTCATTAATAAAAAAACTTCAGGAAGGAAAACAATGACAAGTAGTTTGGGCTGTAACTGTTTATTAAAAAAGCATCTAAGTAAAAGTTACCAAATCGGTATCAATCCACCTAAAAGTTGTAATATTTATTCTATGAATGACATCCTCAGAACACAAAAAACATTAATGTAGGCCTAATATTGTAATATTTATTCTAGTTGTGATATTTGTTGTAATATTTATGTAAAAGTTGTAATCTTTATTCTATGAATGACATCCTTAGAACACAAAAACCACTAATATAGGTCTAATTTATGATCAAAATAAAAATTACATGAACAAGTATAAGCACCAACAAATTCATAAACAAGTATCAGGTAAGACCTGATACAAACTACAAAAATATTTATGAAAATGTGTAGTATAAAATTTTTGACATTTACAGAGTATCCTGTGATAAAAGGAAATGTAATGTGCAGATTATTGAAAGAGAATTTTATAACAGAAGACAAGTACATTAAAAATATTGGTAAGGTAGTCATTAAGGTAATAAGGTAGTAAGCAAATACTGGTGACCATTAAGTCACATTTTTAATGTCCACATAGTCAGGCTTTATGAAGAGTAAAATGCTTTTATTTTCTGTCTCACCTGTGGAGCCTGGTAACATAATTCATAAATTAACATCCCATCTCTCAGACAATTGTCCTTTCCAATTGTCCAACCTGGAATTAAAAGAACAATTTTTCTTATACGTTTAGTGATAACAAGATGGCATATGATTTGGCTAGTAACTCAGCAGACATATCAATGGCTCAGTATATTGAGACAGTGGCACAGGTTCTGCTGAATATGGCTAATGGATAAGGAGATGAGGTTCTTGAAAATAAACCTGCCTTTGAGGTAGGGCGCTCTTAGGAGTTGACTGAGAGCACTGCACCTCAAGTCGTTCATTTATTTTGACCAGTACCAACAGAACATTTTTAATATCTACTCAATGCTTTCTAGTTGAATTTTAAAAAATGTTTCTAAGAGGTGGAACTTCACATTTTAATAGGTCGATTTCAAATGTAACATTTTTTTTCAGATGTATTTAAAGAGCATCCAATCAACAAATATGGGGGGGGAGTATTAAAGTTTAGGGATTCTTGTTCCCTTTTCTCTTTCTGTCCCCCTTCCCCACTACGAAGTATCAGCATCGGTTACTTTCTAGAAGACTTTTATATGTTCCAGGCATTTTTTTTAGGCTTTTGCGTTTCTTAGTCACCACAAATCCCCCCTTCTTTCAGCCACATCCCCAGGCACTTCCTACTAAAGAATGACACCAAACATGTCAAAAGCCTTTCAAAATTGCTGCCAGGCTTCAGCGACATTCTTAGAGCATATGGAGTACCGATGTGCGGGGAATACGGCAGAAAGCTACCTGGCGCGGAAGTCCAGCCTGATGGGGTGTTCGGGTTCAGATTTGCAACATAAACAGGACTTTAACTGTTTTTAACAAAGCATCTAAGTAAAAGTTACCAAAAATGTCTTTTTCGATTAGCTCTGTTTCCCAGGCCCCACCCTCCAAGTTCTGGAAGAAAAAAAAAAATTAAAATACAACAAACTAAAATTCCCCCAAGTGATTTTGACTAACAAACTAAAAATTAGTTATAATTTAAATATATATGTCTATTGTATATATACAATCTTAGTTCAAGACAATATAATGTGAGGATTAAATGCTTATTATTCTGTCATGAGGCAATTTTTTTTAACATGAAACTAAAATTGAAAAATTATACTAGGAACTTCAGTGACTATACAATCATAAAAATACCAAGTAAAATAATCATTTGCTTATTGGGATGCACCCTTAAACTTTTTAAATAATTGGCATTTGCTTAACAATAAGCATAGCATATATGCAGACATGTGCAAATTTATATATGCCTATATATGTGTATGATATCTCTTTAAAAGTTTTTCTTAATATATTTGAAAATTACCATAATGTCAATACCAGTTTATGATTCCATACCATTTATACAACAATTTCTGGCAGATGTGCTAGAGCATGACTTCCAGATGGAGGTCAATTTGTCCCAGGGATTCTATTTCCTAAATCAAACTTTAATCTCTTCTATGACAAAATGAACGTAAAGATTGAAACAAATAATATTAGAGAATGACACAGTTGCCTAAACTGGTCCTAATAACTGAGTTTTTTTATAGTTTCAAATCAATAACACTTCAAGAAGTGCTTGCTACATTCATATATTCAAATATTACTTGAAAATATTTCTAACAGTCTTTTTGCGTATAAGTGTATTTTGGACATAAAAAGAAGATCACTTTAATAAGTGTCAAATCTTGAATAATTTATTAAAATTTAGACAGCCTTGGTTTTCACAATATCATAGTAGAATATAATTCATAGCAGTTTCTAATTAACTAAATTAACAATGCATATACATTTAAGAGCACAATACCTAGTATGCGTATTTTCTCAACAAATATGCTGTCAATTTTATTTTAAATGTTTGCTGCTTTTTATTGATATAGTTTTAGCTTGATGTTTTGAAATTGCTCTTAATTTTTCAATATTTATATAGAAACAATTTGATTTGACTAGTGGAATGTTTACTTCTCTCTTTCAGATTGGGTTATCCTCAAATCTTGTTTAAAATTATTCTATGACAACTTTAATTTTATCTGTCAATATCTGTCCTTATTCCCAATACCTAATTAGCCAAAACTCACTTCATCTTTAGTAACTCATTCATACTTGCAGTTGGCCTTATCTATCTTTTGAATCTACACCTCCCCTTTTAGCATACCCTTGTCTTCCAAAAATCTGCTTTTTAAACCTTAATATAAGATGTCATTGTTACCTAGAACCTATTTCAAACCCTCAAGAAAAAAATAGAACCCATCATAGAAAATAAGAATCCTGGAAATAAATAGTGTTAATAAAATATTTTTTCGGGGCCTCCCCAGTGGCACAGCGGTTAAGCGCTGCGCTGTGGAGCTGTCGGCAGCGGTGACGCGAGTTCGACGCCCGGCCGGGGAGAGTCCCACATGGTGCGGCAGACCTCTCCTGCCTCACCCGCTGCTCACCTCAGCAGTGTATTTCTGATCTGCCTGTTCTGCTACCCGCTCTGTCTCTGGTGAACCCTCTCGCCGCCCCACGCCTCTGGCCTGTACCCCATCTTGTATGTATAAATAAAAAATAAATCTTAAAAAAATAAATAAAATAAAATATTTTTTCAACAAGATTTTGTTTAGTACATTGAAGTACAGTACATTAAAGAACTAATATCTCATTGGAATAAAATTTATTTAGAAAAAGAATGATTAATCAAGGAAATGCAAATCAAAACCACTATGAGATACCACCTCACACCTGAGAGGATGGCACACATTAAAAATACTGGCAACAACAAATGCTGGAAAGGATGTGGAGAAAAAGGAACTCTTCTACACTGCTGGTGGGAATGTGAACTGGTCCAGCCACTATGGAAAGCTGTATGGCGATTCCTCAAATTGCTAAACAT